>VOMN01096902.1:0-10331 GCA_014899125.1 Orchestia grillus | reverse complement strand
ACCAGGACCCCCAGCCTCACCACAACATCCAGCAACATCTCGCCCTTGGTGCCGTGCAGGATCTTCACGAGGTTGCCAACGCTGCGCTCCCAGATGTAGAGACTGTGCTGCCGAGCCGACCCTGCGCAGATGTACTCGGCATCGCCTGTAAATTTCGATTAATGAAACGTGCAAGTGGCGCTGTTGTGCATGTGGCAGCGCGCTTGCCTTCCAGTCACGAGGTTTTGAGATCGATATCCTAAGCAGAGACCTTCACTTGAGGAATGGAAGATTAAACAGAATATTCTTAAAAGGGTTGCACACCAGTGTGGCCCGAGACGGAGTTCTTGAAAAGTTTCAAAAGTAAAAATCGAGCCTGTTTTTTACTAAAATATTCGTCACTGCCAACTACAGTGTAAAAGGCCACTGTGCTTGTACTTTCCTTGTATTGTAATTTTCTCCTTCATTCTTACTCTTAGTTATTCAGAATAGCATGAATTTGGTGGTATAAGAATAAAGAATATAATCAAACTGGATTGCACTTTACAGTACTATGACTTCACCAACTCGCTAAAATATACCAGTGAAATTTAGCAATTTACATATATCGACTTGAACATGTACTGGGCACAGGTGAAATACTTTAAGAAAAGTTACAAGTAATTGCACAACATACAATGCGAGTATAAAATTTCTACCAATCGTTTAAAGATACGAGATTTTCTTGATTTTGAATTGCTGAAAGAAGGAATAAGATATAAAATAAGACATATAAACGAGATGTACCAGAATAATTTCTTGGGTCAAAACTATCTACAACAAACTTTCCACAACTCACTCCATCTCGTGCATTTTTCCTGCACACCTCACCACAATTTCCAATCACTCTATTGCAATGTAAGAAGCATAATTCAATCGTTTACTTTACATCTCTTGCCAAGATCTCTAATTTACCAATGATGCATCAGTGTACCACGAAGAAGAAGCTACTGGGGCACTTTCATTGTGGTAGCTGTAGTAACCTGAAAACAGTAGGTACGTCTACAGGGTGAAAGGGCTATTTGAAAACTTTCAGATGTTCAAATAAACAAGAATATTTTAGCAAAAAATGTATTTATCTAAATCAAATTTGATTTGTACTAATATCCTTGGCTACTAATGTCCTAATATCTTTCAATATCAAATTATTTTATGACCACCTTTGGCTTCAAAGACTTCTTCTATGCGGGTCCAAAATCATTAACAAGCTGAAATTGAGTAGTCCTTCATTTCGGAGATCACATGGAAAATGGCGGCCTTCAGCGAAGCTATGGCACTATGAAATTATCGTTTAGTCTCCCTTTCAATAACGTAGAACACGCAATACTTTATAGGATTTAAATCTGGCGAGTTTGGGGCCACAAATGGGGGTCACATGATCGTAAGAATTCTCTGATGACCAATTTTGAGTTACTATGACTTTGTGAGAAAGTGTCGAGTCTTACTGAAAAACGTATGGCCTTCCACTGGATACTTTTATGCTATCTTTTCTGAGTTTAACAGCCGTTTTTAGAACATTAATGTACCTAGCAGCATTTACCCTAAGCCCTGTGGGAAAATGTACAGTGGCCTAACATAACATTCACAACTTACGACTGCAAACCTATCATAGTAGCCGGATATCTGGTTTGCATCACATTAGCTCCATTTTTTGGGTTAATATCTTAATTTGAACTAGCAGGACCCGTGAAAATTTCACGAAAGTTTAGATTAACAAACTATAGATAATGAACACAGTATAATACTTTTGTTTCAGTGTAATACTTCACGATAAGCACTCGTAGATTCTTTGTGAGTTGCATTATGAAGGATTATTTTGCTAGAAATTAAATGCTCATGGTAGTCTCATGACGCTATTACTGATACAGAGAAAAAATAGTCGGTTCAGATTTTTGTGGGACCTACTGCATAAATATGTAAATAAATACACAATGGGTATTATTATGTTAGATAAATAGGCTATCTGAAATAAATAAAATAATACTATAAATGATCCGAGTGTGTACTGAACTGAAAAAAATATCCTCAAATAGCCTTTGCCCCCTGTGTAGACACAAACATTGTGAAATTAATACCTACTATTATGTTTCTCAAATATGCGCTTCAGACTTTGCCTATTTAGCAACAAAACTTAATCCTCTGCCAAGATATTAAAAATATGAACGAGCATTTCATCATTTGTTGAAACCTGGAAAACCGCAAGTTTGGGCTCCAAAAATGAGAAATTAATCTCTACAACTTTTTGTTTCCAATACGTGTATCATACTACGCCAACACAGCAAGAAATCTCGACCTCAAGGCCACGACCCTGCATTTACTAATACTGACCTGAGAAGCAGCACTTCTTCCAGAGTGTTTTATTGACGAGGTCCTGAAGCCTTTGGGACGGCTCAGGCTCGCCGTCCACACCTGCTCTGAGCAGGTCAGTGGCGTTGTACACCCTGATGACTCGGTCCCCACAGTTGACCAACATGTACTCCGTCCGCCTGGCGAACTCGATGCTCTTCACAGCCACAGAAGAGGTCGCTTGTCCGATGCGGAACGACGCTTTAATTTCCAGGTCCGGGCAGGAGAACACCAGCACCTTACCTTTACTGTTGCCTGTGGCAAAGCAACATCCGAAAAATAACAGGAACTTTAATTTTTGCAAGTTTTTCGTTTGAAATTATGGTAAACGCTGTGTGGGTAATGGAAACACAGGTGAAAATTTAAAGGAAATGGAGCACAATTTCCCCATAAAAATATCAATAACTACATAATGAATAGGACACAAAGACATAAAGACTTGACGACATACATCCAACATTATATGCACCAGCATTTCCTTTCTGCTATTGCCTGTGTCATTGGAGTGGAGTAGCTACAATTACGATGCAGCTATGTCGGCAATGTAGCTACAATTATCAAACGATTGTCAGAACACCTTAACACTTGCAACAATAACTACTGTGAGAGCACCTGTTATGGGTGCAAACAAAGACAATACAACACCCTGACACCCCCCATAACGTACATGGTCAGTGCACCATGGGATGCAAATTAACACAAAACTGAAGGATATCAGGTAAAAGCAGGAAGGGACGATCTTAATAGTTTATTTGGTAAGCAAGACGCTGGCTGAACAAAGGCAAGCTTTGTGGGGAACACAGACGTACAGGCAACAAACAGCCTTCGTAAAGTCCTGAACACAACTGTGAGCAATGACATAGAACGCCTAGCTCCAGCCCTCGCAGACGAGGCTACCCGAGATTCCGTTTTCTACGGAAAGCAATACATATAAGAAAACGACGAGTTTAGAAAAAAATTCAGGGTGTACTATAATAATCCACAAACACAACACCCTGACACCCCCACAACGTACATGGTCAGTGCACCATAGGAGGCAAATCAATACCACACGCTAACACTCACCACAATAAATATGGTTGCCACGTCTGTCAAAGGACGCCACTAGGGTGACATCTGAAGGGTCATCGAGAGGGAGCAGCTTGTGAGTACCGTCGCTGGAGAGCAGCACCACCTGGTGCCGCATGGGGCACACAATGAACAGCTTGTCGTTCCGGGGGTGGAACTGAACCTGCACAGAGCATTATACAGCATAATGCTCAATATAACATGACGTCCAAGAAAATATAAAACTCAATGATACATCATGTGTTATGTTAGATTTCACTTCCTATTACATACTTTTTAATCATTTTCCAAGATTGATGCAACATTCACCCATGCCCAAGGCAGCTGAGCATTTCATTACAAATGGCATAAATTCCCAAACATATTAACAGAAAAGGCATACAAAAAATGGAAGCTCTAGATGGCAGTCAAAATGTCTGAAGTATTGCATAAAAAAAAGAGAAACAAGATGAATCAAACTACACTGTGCAGCTGTTAATATCCACTTTCAGCAATTCACTCGGCTATTTATCTCCAATGGCACCATTTGGCTCAGTTGTTTATACCCAATCCCAACATTTGACTCGACTGTTCACATCCATTCATACAGTTTGATTTTGACACCAGCAATCTTAGCAACAGTCCACAGGCACCTTAAGAGTTCACTGGGGTCTCCAAATTTTGTGCATCTTTCTTACTTGGTCCTGATAGGAACCTATCACCTAAAAGCTCAACAAATCAGCTCCAGGTAAGTGCGGTATGCAGGTATACAGACATTGGGCAGCTCTGTGCAATATGACCATGCAACTAATGCATGTTAATGCTCAGTCAACCTTGATCATGAAGTGATGCATGAGGAGCATGCAGTTTACACTCTCAAAGCATGAAAATAAACTTAGAAATTATTCATTGTAATGAGCTAAAAGAGAAAATATAGTCCTGCATTTTGGGATAAAATAAAATGTGTTAAAAATACAATCTTTCCAGATTTAATTCACAACTCAAGCAAACAATATGTGTGGTTCAAGGTTAAATAAAATTATATGCATAAATAACCATGAAAAATCAAGAAAACAATCCACTTTATTAGCTTTAAACCCAAAGCATAATTTCTCTTGAAGCAATTTAAGAACTGTACAAGTGAGCATAGTCAATTGAATGCATGCAGAATGCAGCATTTATAACCTATTTTTATACAACTCAACTCTAAGCTTTACATTACACATACCTACTATACACAAAAAGCATACACAAACGCTTACCTCACCTTCATAATGGGTGAAGGAAATCTGTATTTAACATCACAGTCTCCTGACAGCACGTCCCAAATGCACACATTGTTGTCTGTTGAGACTGATAACAACTTGTGTCCTTTGCGTGACCAGCTGCAACAAAAAATGATCATGCTAGAAGGCATTGAAAGGTTTATTTACATCAACAATGGCCAAGCTGTAGGGTATTGAAAAGTTTATTTCCACCAATAATGGCTGAGCTAAAAGGCACTAAAAGATTAGTCTGCAACAATAGTGGCCAAGGTGAAGAGCATTAAAAATTTATTTTCAACAGAAATAGCCAAGCCAAAGAGCATTGAAAAGCTTATTTGTAACAATAATGACCAATCCAGAGGGTTTGAAAGGTTTATCTACCTCAATAATGGCCAAGGTAAAGAGCATTGAAAAGGTTTATCTACCTCAATAATGGGCCAGATAAAGGGCATTGAAAGGTTTATCTGCAACAACAATGGTCAAGCTAGAGAGCACTAAAAAGTTTATTTGCAACAATGATAGCCAAGCCTTAGGGTAATGAAAAGTTCATCTGCAACAATAATACTAAGGCCAAAACAACAAGAACAATGGCCAGAGTGGATGCTGTGCAGGATCAGCTTCAGTTGCAATGATCAGGTTGTACGTTATGACCATCAGAAATAAAAATGCAAGACTTAAAAGCTGTAAAAACAAGCAGAAATGATATTCAAGCAAGAATATTTTAAGCATTGCTTCAGCAATACTGATAGAACTAAAGGGTTCCTATAAAATAAATTTGAAGGTAACATTGCAGAAAAAGATGTAAAGAGATTCACCAATACCAAAAGGTGTGTTTTCATTTCATTTTTCATTGGTAACAATGATAGATTTCCAAGTATGCCTGAAATTGATCTCTCTTTTATGAAGCAGTGTTTTGCTAAGAAAAATTAAACTGGCAAACAGATGAAAATCATTTTAGTTTTTTGCAAGCTTTTGATTTCAACAAAAATTACCTTCAGGCAAAAGATATCTAAAATTCATATTTCATAAAGAACATTAGTACAAATATTGTATTGGACCTGCAGATATTTGAATCAATTCACACTTTTCTTAATAACCTAAATTCAAATGACCACTCTAGTTCTACAGACTGGTTTATTTTGTGCTAAGTGGCTTATTCACATTATTTTATTTATCTCATGTTCCATATCCAGAATATGAATTTTCATATTAGTTTATTTTGAAATATGAATTTTAGATGTCTTTTGCTTGAAGATGATTTTGTTACACTTGAAAGTTTGTCAAGAAACCAAAATGTTTTTCATCTGCTTGCTAGTTTGTGTTTCTGAACAGATTCTGGCATAATTTCTGAAATTACTGAAATGAAGAATACACAAAAAATTATTTTTTATATTTATCTTTATCACTATCATTACATAATCAAAAAAGAACAGGAACTTCAGCCTATACCAAAAGAGAATTCAAGATATAGATGCTGAATATAGATGAACACACTGAGAACACTTGACAGCAATCGCATGAGACATCCTGAAGATATCAAACAGGAATGCCTTTTAGAGAATACCATGGAGAGGAAAGGCCACAGAGAACACTTCATGGGGAAAAGCTAGAGAACACCACAGAAGAAAGGCCTTAAGAAAATACGCCCCTCCTAAAAACACCTTTGTAAAACACACCCACCAGAGAGAACATGTTAAAAATACTGCCACCATAAAGGGAACATGTTAAAAAAATACTTCCTCTCAAAAGAAAACATTGAAAAATCTAAAACACACCTACTTAATAAGAAAACACTTCACCAAAATGTACTAACCTGAGGGAGCACACAGGATGCACATGAGCACTGACAATTTTAGCAATGCCCCTGGTGAGGAAATCCCAGATAACAATGCGTCCATCATTGCAGCCCACAGCCAGTAGAGCTCCTTGTCTGTTGAAGGCACAGGTCACCGCCAGCGACACACAATCAAGGGTTCCATCAAATTCTTCAGGGTAGTTTTGGCCAAAAGTCTCTGTGGGCAAGTTGCAGCAGCAAATGCTTATTATATATTGAATACTGTAATATACTATAAAATACCTTGATTGAACACTACAACAGTCACTTGGAGCATGACATAATTGACAGATACAGCCATGCATTAAAATGAACTATGCTGACACACCAAAATTTGTAATCTGTGAAAAATTAGTGTGGTTTGGGAGTTCACTAAATATATATGAAGGCAAATTTAGTGAATTTTCAACAAATTATTGCACAAATAATTTGTATACCATATTGCATGCAGTCGACATTCAATAGTAATAATATAGGCAGTAGGTAGTATACATATCTATAGCTTCAAAAAGGTTTCTTTTTGTAATGTAGAAAAATGAACTGAAATCTTTTCAACAAAAGTAATTTTATCCTACACACAGAGCCACTCAACAATTCATGTTTTAACCTTAGAATTCATTTTCAGCATCATCTGATAAGACGACTGAAGAACTACAACACACAAATTAGATATTACCCTTGTATACTCATTCACAGCATCAGAACAATTCTAAACCATTTGGCTTGACAATGCTGAGATCCATTCATTTGCAAAAGATAAATTTTTCAAAATGAATACAGATTCCAAGACACATAGGTACCTACATAAGTCAATAGGGTAACAAGTAATTGCAATTTTAAATAATTATTCTTGGAGAAAAATAAGCAGAATAGTAAAGTCAAGGTAAAGGAGGATGGCTAGCATGAAAGCTCTAGGCAAGCTCTAAAACATGAAAAACACAGACTTGGTTGTGCAATCTATACATTCAGCTAAAGACTAAAGATTACAATGTTTTAGAATAAGAATGATGATAGCCTTCAGGAAATTGTCAACTTACAATATTTAATTATTCAATATTAATTAATGTTATATACAAGAAATATTAATAATAATATTAAAAAAATTACAATGATTTCAGAACAGCTTTCTGCACTGATAAGTGAAAATATTTTTTCATACCACAACTGAATGACAAAAGCCTGATTGAATCAGTTTACAGTTTCACTCTACTACTATGTTATGAAATGCTTTACAGTAAGGTGACCAAACCCAAATTGCTGCCAAGTCTAAGAATCAAAGCCCAACAACCACTTCCTACTTTTAAGCCTTTAGCCAACACACAAGGGTATTATTACACATTTCCTTTCAACAATACTCTCACTTAATAGCTTCATACATACTCAAGTCAGCCTTTAGCACATATTACTCTAAGTTCTAATTTCAGAATTTTTCAGTCAGATGCTGCTAGTTCAATTTCAATTTAGGCATTGATGACCTTATACACCCAAAAGACAGAACAATACACCAGTCCTCTACCACTCCATGAGCAAGTGGCATGACTGCAATGGTTATCAAGCCTCTCATTGCTAACACATTTAAACAATATTTGAAACATTCTGCAGAAAAAAGGACCAGGAAATTAATAATTCTCAAAAAAATGAAGGGTTCAATGCTGCAAGGCACAAAAATGTTAGCTCACTATTGAGAGAACATTTTATGCCACAGCATCAGCCAGACTAAAGCCTTATGCTGTACAGAGTGCTTAGTACTGGTTGTGGCAACTAAACTAAGCAAAAATAAATTGGATTAGATTAAGAAAGATCCTTTGTAATATTATCTAGCTACCAATTACAATGTACTCACCAAGTAATTCAATATTCATTTTAAGTTTTTGGAAATTTATTAATAACTTTTAAGAGAAGCCATAAACTGGCAACAACAATTTTCTGTTCTAAAATTAAAAGTCTGAAAGTTAAAAACATATATTAAAACTTTTAAATAATAATGTACATGTTTTACACCACAGTAAAACCTTGACTTACAAACAACCCTCCACTTACACATAACTCATCATATAATTGGAAATTTATCACAAAGTTTGTTATTTACTAGTAAATTAAGACAATTCTCAATCAGACCACACAACTATCTAGTAAAGGAAAACTAATTTTCTGACACAGATTTATTTATACGGCCATTTTTTCTTGCATGGAGGATTGTTCATGAGTGTTTGTGAGTTGAGATTCCAGTGTGCACAGAGGTGCATAAGATAGTAACAGCAGTTATAAAAATTTTCTATTTTTTTCACTCTACTTATATTTAAGCTATTAACATGTATCTTTCAAATAGCATTTGTGGGCACATTTATACTGCATTTGACACATGTTAGCACACATATATAGATATATCAACTGTAGGTTATACATTAACAAACCATTCTAATAAAGCTGAAGAATAATGGTTACATCAGCCCCCTGAAGCCCAATTTATTTTTGCAAAAAAATTGTGTAAAATAATATTTACTACACATAGAATAGGTCTCTGGCTATCTATTTTTCCCTATAAATTGAACTTAGCATTTAAATAAAGAAATAAATAGAAATTCTTCCAATGTCACTCTGAAATAAAATTGGATCACAGAAGGTTAAATGAAACGCATAATGCCATCAACACAAATGGACCAAAAATTGCTACTACCTTTACTTGTTATGTACACTCAAATACCAATCCCCCCAAAAAGTCAGGGAAAAAACAATACTCAAATTAAAACTTAACCAAACGAATGTGAGCCCTTTGGCCTTGGCCTAGTAGAAGTAAGTCCAATATAAACATTCTATCATCAATTCCTAAAATAATGCTGTGGCAAAAAATACACAACATTGATATAGTGTGTATTTTTTGCTTGGGACTATAACTATGCCATTAGGTTGGCTATTTTATAGATCAATTTTACCACTACTTTGTTTACCGCTTTTTTAAGCCTTCAGACAAAAGTATGACAAATATAAGCCAGTTTTAAAACATACTATATTTTGTATATGTAGCAGATTGGCTCTTCTACACTGTTAGTCTCTTACCTATTCTGTGTTAGTTATGACCCAACAAATTTACAAGATTCCAATTAGAAAACTACTTTCTTTAAGAAGTTTTTCCTAAATATTTTAATTTATTTTTGTTAATATTGGAAAAATCTTGCATGTTTTTGTTAAAATACACGTGAAAGGTAGCAGCGATTAAACCAAATCCCAGTAATATCATTATCCTTCTTGCATAAAGCTAACTTTGAAATTATGACCCTTTTGATTAAGGAGACATTCATTATTACTTTGTGAATATTGTGAGGTTTAATACTTGTTGACATGAACACTGAGCCTCTTCTTAAGAACTTTAGGAAAACAGAAGCAAGTCTCATTTTGGATGTTTTTCTTCCACATATTTTATGACAACTCCAGTACCAATCGGTCCATGAGCCTCAAGTCATTGTTATTTCAATTGTTACTGCATGCTACAACCAGTACTAAGCAGAGATGAAAATACTCTTAGCAATGACATATTTGAATTCATCTCTATATTTTCAGCACTGTAATTATTTTCTTATTTCTGTATAGTTGTAAGCAGTAACATGCAAGAATAGTGTTGTCAACCTAAAAATAAGGCTCTTGGGCTCTTAGTGGATGTTCCAGCCTGGAACACAATTTGGAACGTCTTAAAGGGGACCATCTCCAATCAAAATGGTCCAAAAGTGGCATTTTTGGTCCTATAGTGGAATTTGTTCCTTTGGTGTGGGGCGGATCTCTGATAGAAAAATGAGAGTCCTGGGTGCACCAGAACCCCCCTATGG
>VOMN01096900.1:0-10530 GCA_014899125.1 Orchestia grillus | reverse complement strand
ATGAAGAAAACGACAAAGAAAATGGAAAAAATGTCACGAGTACAATCTGATTTATTTTCGATTTTACGACCATGGTGAAATTTCGTCCGAATTGCATCACAAACAAAAAAATTTTGAAAAAATTGAGGCGGTCCCCTTTAGATTCATACGATCTCCTCCCCATCACCTTGGCGGCCATCTTTTCGTCAGAAGCAGCAGCAGCAGCAGCGGCAGCGGCGGCTCCGCCTGAACTCTTGCTGTCCCTGCTTGACTTGTCTTTGCTTCCTTTTTTAGCATCTCCAATGGATTCCTGAAGGTTGGTCAGACCCACGGCTAGTCTGTCTTCGAGGTCTTCTAATTTTCCGTCCAATGTCTGCAAACAAGAGATATATACGACAAGGAAATTATTTCACGCTTGCACACAGATCAGATGCTGCTTCAGTTTTTTTAGATCTGTTCAAAGATTTCAAAGATTTATTGACCATGAGAAACTGTGTTCTTACGAGCGATGAAAGCCCGCGCTTTATAACTGCCGACTTTACTGCGATTGCTTCCACACACGTGTTAACTACGCTGCCTCTGAACTCCCTCATTTAAGACAACTATACCTATATACCAAGGGACATGAGATTCCATATTCCAAGTGCTTTGGTAAAGTGCATTATATTTTCGCTGTTCAAATTTTTGAATCTGGCGCCGCTCACCTGGTGGATAGGTGATAGGCGAGATTTTATGCATTGATGCCTTAAATGTTATGTCGGGCCATAGAGATAGTTCCTAAACTGATTATGATTCTTTAAAAAAAGCTGTTCAAAGGAAAAATGACAACGGTACAGGGATAATTTACGAATACGGTTACATTGTTATTGGTATGCTGCATGAAATATTCTAATGTTGCTTCCAGAGAATAGTGATCAAATTTTCGTTAATCATCATCTTAAAGACAATAAAATCACTAAGCAGAGTGCGATTCAAAAACGTTGTGTTTCAATGGGCATGCAGAGACCTTTTTATTCCACGACCCGAAGAACAATAATTTATTAACTTAGCGAGCTGTAAAGACATATGGCTAGAACGTTTGACTGTATGTCGGTATAGTATTATTGAGTTAGTCATGATCAGCATTTTCATTTAAAGCTCAGTAAATTTTTTCCCCTATCTCTGAATTGCGATCAAAAATGTTCACAGAAAAAATTCAAGTGAATTCGAGTGGAGCCTCTAACCTGATTTTCTAGGAATTTCTGCGCATGCTACTCTGGCACCTGATCATGCTGATACCATAGGAAGAGCTGTCGCGTAGGTTTTACGAGTACCCCCATCACACACTTGACTTTGTATTCAATTGAGAACTGGCGTAAATAAGCTCTTTTCTCGACAGCGGCGACTCAATTTCAACACTTTATGAAATCAAAATTCTAATCAATTCTACACATATGCGTGCACATACCTCTATGTAAGTAAGTAAGCAAGACACTCTTGCGCACCTTGTTTTCTCTCTGTCGTTCTTTGATCTCAGCTGTGAGGACCCTGTCATGCTCGAGACGCAGGCTCCTGAGGGACTCCTCGACCTGGTTCATGCGCTTGGAGATGTCGCTGACCCTCTCTTGGCTGCTGGCGGTGTGTTTCTGCGAAGGCGTGTTAATCTCACTCACATTAGAGCTCCATAGCCACTAAAATTAGTTAAAAGTACCAAACCTAACACAAAAAATCGTTTGCCCATGCAGTGCTGATATTCAAGTCTTTAATTCACGAAAGGTCCAATTCACAAGGCCTATTTGGGAGCCATAAATCGAATTTTACGAATTTGTGTTCCGTACCGCGGATTCAAAAATATCTCAAATCATCCCAGATTTTAAACCCCTTCGTAGTATTAATTTGGTATCGATTAATTAGAATGCTCTACTGTATTCTAACTCAAGGTCAATCGTCCTCGAGTAAATTAGAGGCTTGTTGCTATGAGTGTGCCACTACCAGCACGTATCAGTTTGTGAGAATGATAAAACCCATGAATTCGCGATACATAATATGTATAACATTTTGAAGGTAATCAAAAAATGAGGTAGGATCAATCTATTATTCCGTGTAAACAAATTATCCGAATAGATGAATGATAGCTGCGAAATCAAGGGAGAATTGAGTTTGACAACTTTTAACAGTGAAAGTGGAGTTTGAAAAAGTGAAAGTGGACTTTGACGGAGAGAAGTGGACTTTGACGGAGAAAAAGTGGACTTTGACGGAGAGAAAGTGGACTTTGACGGAGAGAAAGTGGACTTTGACGGNAAGTGAAAGCTGAGTTTGACAAAGTGAAAGCGGAGTTTGACAAAGTGAAAGCTGAGTTTGACAAAGTGAAAGTGGAGTTTAACAAAGTGAAAGTGGAGTTTAACAAAGTGAAAGTGGAGTTTGACAAAGTGAAAGTAGAGTTTGACAAAGTGAAAGTCGAGTTTGACAAAGTGAAAGTCGAGTTTGACAAAGTGAAAGTCGAGTTTGATAAAGTGAAAGTGGAGTTTGACAAAGTGAAAGTAGAGTTTGATAAAGTGAAAGTAGAGTTAAACAAAGTGAAAGTCGAGTTTGACAAAGTGAAAGTGGAGTTTGACAAAGTGAGATTGGAGCTTGAAAACGTCAGCGAACGTAAAAATCGTAATTCCACGTTTCACAACGTAAAAATTGAATCTTAACGTATGATGCTGTAAACACAGAAGTTTGACTTACATCAAGTGCAGCCCTGAGGTCGTTACCGGCGTCTTTTTCCTTTTCGTCGAGCGATTTTATCTGACGCTCGACGTCGTCCCGCAGCTTCTTCTCCTCGCCCTGCCTCCTCTTGTTCTCGTCCACCAAGGTCTTCTCTATCACTTCGAGCTTCTCGACGGTCTCCCCCCTCAGTTTGGTGTCTCTGTTCACACGGGGGAGGAATCCATTTACCTTTCCCAAAAGACGATGCATAGGTCCTATTGATTGTTAGAAAGTCAATGTGTTCCAAAGCATCTCAATAATTCTGAAAATTTTTTAAGCCGTCTACGTATAAATATATTTTTTTTAAACCGATTGTTGAAATACAGGACAGTTTAAAGTTTACAATTGTTTCTATGAGTTTTAAATTTTAATAAACTAACAAAATTTCTAATGCTTTTGGAAAATATTCTCTACCTTTTACAGCCAAATTAAAAAAAAATTATTAGCAAAGTGGGAATTTCTCTCTTGCCAGCACAAATATATAAATAAATATACATATATATATATATACATAGTCTCCACGGTTGCTCACGATTTACACAGAGTTAACTTTTATACATCGTAGGTGTCGCTTAAATTTAGCAAAAAACAACACAGCGACCAAACAAGCACGGGCAGCTAAGTCGGCTCTGAATGATCTATGCCTAGTTCAGTCGCTTGGAAGGGGAAGTAGACTACGCGATATAAAAAATGGTTCAGCTTGGATAGCTCGTACCTACGTTTACTAATTGAAAAATTATGAAAATTGAGTTTTCAGAGCGAATGGAGGTATTTTTTTTTGAGTTGAGCAGCTTCTGCGCCGAAATGTCGCGCAGACGGCCGCAGTTGTTTGCACCCGAAAAGAGTTTGAAAAAAAGGCAAAAGCGTACGTAAACGACAGCAATGAGCCAAGGTTTAGTGAAAGAATTTTTATTAAAATTGTACTTCAAAGTCAAATGACTATAGTAAGTTTGGCGATGTAGCAATAAGAAAACGACGTTCTGCTGAAAATTCTTTTGTCGCATTCGGCGACTAGAATCAGCTCGAGTGATGCATCTGCGATAACTAGAATTTTCGAATCTACTTAGCGGGGAAGTTTCAAGTTCGTATCCTAGATACTCAGTTGTGTCTCACTTTTGATCCATTTTCCTTTGAAGTTCCTGGGCGACTCGTGAAATTTCTGAATGAATTTTCTGCTTTTCGGCGACTGTGAAGCCCGACTGGAGCTCCTTGAGGTTGTCCTCCATGTTGCGAAGCTCCTTGTCCTTCGCCCTCTGCGTCGCGCCGTACTCCTCCATCAGCTCGTTCACTCTGTACATTCATAGAATTATTACCGAAACTAGAGTCCTAAGTTGTCGAAAATGAAGGTCAATTTATGTGACATAATGTAATTTACTTTTTTGTAATTTATATAATGTCATTTCTATATCATGTAATTTTTATGCATATTATATGATGTAATTTTTAAGAGGTAATTTTCTGTATTACCGGTACAGACTGCCTATCAAAATTTAGTTTTGCTGATCTAAAATACGGACCCGGGAATTAGGATCCGTGAATTTTCCCCTGTCTATAATTCCTTGAGCGCGGAAGTAAATGGAAACAGACACACAAAAATACTTATGCACACTTAGTGCATTGCTATTTGGTATAGATTATTAATACTTATGCACACTTAGTGTATTGCTATTTTTTATAGATTACTCTTCCTCACTTCCTCAACACCCCGGGCGGGTATCAGCAAGAGCAATTTCGCTTTATTGAGACAAAATGGGCTAAAATACATGAATACATGCGACCGAGGCGAAGAGTAGGAAACGTGTCCCGGCGGTGTAAACATAAATTATGAAATTAAAACGCTATACGCTGTGCAGAAATATAATTTCTGATTTATCCATCTCACCGAGTAAGAATGAAGCTTTAGAATCGTGCTCTGCAGTACTATAGGGTTGAGGCCGCTGTGATTTTTTATAGGTGAGTGTAAATTTGACACAGCTTTATTTTTATGCCAGTTACATCTGTACACAAGCATCACAAGAGAATTATTTCACCCAAATCCTTTGAATTTAAGAAACTGTGTTTAAGAAATCTACTTCTCCACTCACCTGGCGTTGGGCAAGATTCCTCCACTCACCTGGCGTTGGGCAAGATTCCATCACTCACCTGGCGTTGGGTAGGATTCCATCACTCACCTGGCGTTGGGTAGGATTCCATCACTCACCTGGCATTGGGTAGGATTCCATCACTCACCTGGCGTTGGGTAGGATTCTACGACTCACCTGGCGTTCAAGTTTTCTTCCATCTTGCTGCGCTTCTTAGCTTCACCCGACAGCCGAGACGCCATGTCTTGGATCACGTTGTTCAGGGAAATGATCCTGGAAAAAGAGAGTCATTGTGATGCAATCTTAGATCTTGATGTTGCTCATTCGCCATAGAGTACACCTCCCTGGCAGAGCAATTCTCAGGTCATTGTGTTTGCTTTAGTTTCATTACTGGCACCCGACTTGTGCTGCAGGCAGTACTTGTTGTATGGCAGTCATTTTATTAAAAAATAATTACAGCACGACAGAAAGTTAGGGAGCAGAGATCGTCAGCTCACGTGATAAGGTAGCAACAAAACTTTCATCAATTATCATAGTGTGAGCATAACTTTACAGGGAGTAAAATTATGAGCTAATTTAATTTTACTTATGTTACATATATGTATATATATTTAAAAATCAAAATAGATGTATATGTAAACGTGGCAACCTTATTGAGCGGGTTTGTAGAACTAGTGCAAATTTACATATTGGAACTTTCACTAGCCTTACGTCTTTACATTCATACGTAGAAGAAAGCGACAATGCGTAGAAATTCTCCAGCGTTACAGTCCTTGAGAACTGAACGTTCTAAATAGCTGTTCGCTCAGTAGATTCTTAATCAGATCGTTCGGGAAATTACTTCACTATCAACTTCTTCTGTTATATGTAGTGATCCCAAGAGGCACACAACACTCACTTGCCCTCGATGACTATGCGCTCGGTCTCGTTCATTTTCAGGGTGTCGTTGTCGGTTTTCTGCATCTGTTGGCGGGCACACAGCGCATCAGTCGGAGCGCAAACCAATGATGGACTACGTTGAAAAACAAAAATTCAATCTCAAATGAATCATGCGTGTGAAAATTATTCTAATCGATAAATTGTGTGTGTTTATACAGGAGAACGTTTTTCATAAAAATATATAGCAATCACGTCTAGATTTCTGTTTCTTATTTTGAGTTACATATCTATTTTAACGTGACACTCACTGCGCTAGTTTACAGCCCAATATGCCTGCGAACAAACCAACAGCGAATATATGCGGGCCAGAAAAGCTTTCACTCGTATCTTCCAGTCGCTGTACGGCAATGAGCTCATTATCGTGACAAGTAAAAGAAAATTACCGCATGGAATTTGTTCTCGTACTGCAATTTGCTTTGGCCAGCTCGAGGCTACTATCAGTTCTAGACGTAATGTACGTGATCTCACCCTACAGGATGAACTGGCGTCCACGCTCGAACAAAAATTATTTGTCTGCTGCTCGAAAGTTTCGAGGGTAAAGCCTCAAAAAGTCCCTCGCTCAGAATTCTAGCCTGGAATTAGCAGCAAACTCTGGACCTTGCGAAGTCTTCGGGCGAATGTATTGCGCAAAGGCGGCGTCGATCAGGGTCTAATAAGTTGAGCGGCTTTATGCAACGGTTAACTAGACTCTGTAGTGAAATTCAAATGCTCATTAAAGTACATCATGGATCCCTGCAGCATCGAGTTCACAATTAGTTCTTCATTTTGATTCATGCTATTTCCTGCCAACGATATCATTCACTGTGATATTGAGCTTTACAAGGACCAGCTTATTTTGTAAATCAACGAAATAAGTACTGCGCACATATGCCTTCCTATTTGATGCACGCATATTCACCCTAATGTGTACGACACAGTACAAATTTAAGACCAAACTGCTTTACATCAAACGTCAATAAAAATGTCTGTGGTTTTACACGCTAAAGCTATGGAACTCACCGTAGGCTTCTTGGCGTTGTCCTCGAGGAGCCTGGCCTGTAGCTTGACGTTGCTCTGGAGGGACCCCAGCTCCCGCCTCACCGTTTCCAGCTGCGACTGCAGCGATCTGTTGTCTTCCCTCAGAGAGGAGTGGTAGCGCTCCATCTGCTCGGTGCTCTGCGACACCTTCATCAGCTCACGCTGGTATTCCTGCGATCTGACAACACATTATTCAGCGTAGTACGATGCGAGTCATTTTTTGAAACATTTCTCCCCTGTGTTGGAAAGTAGACCGTTACTAACTGTAAGATGACTTTTTGTTTCTCTTCGTCCCTACGCGTGTTTTGAAGCAGCCGTTTAGAGATTTTTTTTCGTGGGCTGATCATTCTGCAGGTGCAATAAATCACACCTTGCATAAATAGTGTAAATAAATCATAAAATAACTCGACAAAGCGAGTTCATAACAAGTTGCAAGTATTCAATAAACATAAATCCATTACACCTGGTTTCATGTGCCTGCACGCAGGGGGGAGGGGGGGGGGAGATGCTCTAGGTACAACTGATTATGAATTAGGCAAGAACCTGAAGATGATTTGATTGAGGGAAGGACTTGGGAACCAGAAAGTTGGAAAATTACTTTGTATCTGAAAGTGCCCTAAAAATACTGTTTTCGTGACTGCACCCAAAAATAAACCAGGGCTTGTACTAGCTATACTTTTGTCAAATCTCAGCCCGCCAGCCCTGCTTGGAGTTCCACAAACGCTAATGTTGGTTGATGGGCTTCTAGTTTGCTTAGATAAACTACAGGAATACGAAATCGATTCATGTACTAACAACGGTAAGCATAATATCCACAAGCACAAAGGATGCTTGAAGGACTAAAAGAATATGCCATTTTGTGTCACTGGTTTGGAAATCACACTTTCATGGGTAGCAAAGTTACAACCCTGATCAAAAAGAAAAACACTATATGTGCCTTGATAAAAAAGCCAAACGCACTGCAAGGTAAGAGCCGTCCTGAAAAGCAAAATCTACTTAAATGTAAGAATCTAAGAGAAACATCACTTGTTCAAGAAACGAGTAAGGAAGCAGAATTTTCTTGAGATTCAGATAAGCAGAAAGAAGCCACATCAAGACTCATATTTTTAAACAGAGCTGAACTTTAATATTTTTTGAGCACACTCACTGGCTGCTCGAGAGGCCAGACTTCTCGCTGTTCTCGTTCTGAATGGCATGGGCCAGCTTCTCTACCCCATGGATCTGATTCATCAGCTGCTGGATGGAGTTGCGGTTCTCCTGAAAGAACGCAAACAAGTCAGACCGGTCCACAGTACTGGGTCAGGCCGGTCCACAGTACTGGGTCAGGCCGGTCCACAGTACTGGGTCGGGCCGGTCCACAGTACTGGGTCAGGCCGGTCCACAGTACTGGGTGATATTACTATACGCATCAGCTAGACCATATGCCGGAGAGTAGTTATTTTTTTAAAGGATTATGTTGCTCACAAAGGGAGAGGACTCTTAGTTCTTTCGTTCCTATTGTCACGTTACTATGGACACATGCACATCGCGTGCCCGCTTCTAAATTTTTGTTGTTATAATACAGTGAATCATTTAGCCGTCATGAAAAATTCAACCATGTAACACACGAGGGAGGTACTCGCTAAGCACATTAAAACTTTACCCACTAAGCATATTGAGACTTTGCCTACTAAGCACATTAAGATTTTACCTACTAAGCATACTAACATTTTACATACTAAACATACTAACATTTTACCTACTAAGCATATTAATATTTTACCTTCATTTTAAGGGTATAATGATCCTATTATGACCCTACTGGAGCGCTGTCTACACATGCCGATGTACTTCACTCGAGCATTTCGACTGTTTTTAGAGCTCTATTCTTAAAGTTACACTCTTCAAATAGACTACACTTTAGTGATAGGCCATGCTTTTAAAATGGACTATTCTGTTTAAATGAGCTTCAATTTTGAAAGGGGCTATACTTTTGAAATGCTCTACGATTCCGAAATAAGCTATTGACTTGAGATGGACAACAGACCGGCCCTACTGCTCTAGCCCCTCACCTTGACACCGTCCTCACACCTCTTGACGCGGTCGTCGGTCTCGTACTGGTGCCCCTGGGCTTGCCTCATGGCCATCTCGATGCGTCCCTTGGATTCCCTCTCGTCCCCGAGACCCATTTCGTTCTTCTTGATTTGCATCTGCGGCAGGCAAACAGTGATCAATGCACACAGCTCTCTGGGATTCTCTTTCCCGTTATAGTGCAAAAATGAACGAGGACGCGACTTTCCAGTAAGTTCCTTCATTCTAGAAAAAAAAACTATATTTAATCATGTATTTTTTCATCAGGTTGCACTCGAAACGTATGGACCATTCAGCGACTTCATGTCACTCCACATGTACTGTATTTATTCACGTAGCTTTCTGAGCTTTATTCTTTATTTTACATAGGAAACGAACATAAGATATGTGATCACTCATGAAGTTTATTTCAGCGCAAAAACTGTTTATTTTTTTACACAGTTGTTACAAAATATGACCCTACCAACTGTTCCTACGTACAAAACAAATATGCTGAATTGAGAAACATTTGCTGCTCCCCTTATCTCATGTCATTTTCTCGTGAGATTGCATTGTAATTTTGCATGATGTCCCCAGTGCGTTTTTTCATATATATCTGATATGGAGTTGTAAATAATACCAACAGTTTCCCATGAATTTGGAAGTCGAGAAGTTAGCATAAAAAAGAGAACACCTTCGAGTGGGGTGCAATTTTGAGTGCATTTTTGTTCTAATGTTTGCTCGTACTTATTAGATATTGGGCTACAAATACGCCTAATATTTGTTTACATGTTTGAAATTCTAAGAAGTTATCACTTTATTCAACATCGGCGCATTTAATTTTACGGAGTTCAATGGCCAGCAGAGCAGCGGCAGCGCAGTGGCGCGGTCATTATGTCCGCTTTAGAACATCAGTGCCGAGATCTGCTAGCAGCCAACAACCCATTTCTCACCCCTAGAGATAATCCGAGTAAAACTGCCAGAATACCTCAAAAAACTACCATCGCTGCGAAGAATCACTTAAGGCCTGCCGCGCAACTGCGCTAATTTTTAATAGTGTACGGTATGAGCCAAAGGAGTACCCTCGATAATTTTAAAATTTAATATATTAAAATATTACCGAAGTCGCATTTATGGAACAAGTTATTATTACCATTTAACAAGAAATTTCAACATTTAATTTAATTCTAGGATTATCAAGTATACTTTTTTCTAGGCCGTACGGTACAGAAACCGCGTTTCTCAACCTGGGTTCTGCAGACGCGGGCGCCGCAGGACGTCTCTAAGGGCTCCGAAAAGAACGAGTGAGATGAGCTAATACACATTTTAATTTCCACTTAATTTCATACACGCATAATATATTCATGGTTATTTTAAGATGGACATCATCACAGGTAACCTACTTCGTAACTAAATACAAGGGTTACGTAAGAGTGAAAAGGCTGGAAAGGCTGGTGCAGCAGGTACGAGACCTTCATGTCCTGCTGCAGCCGCATGATCTCGTCCATGAGGGCCCTGTTGCTCTGCTCTGACGAGTTCAGGCGCTGTTCCAGCATGTCCATGCGGCGCGCTGTGGGGGGTGGCGAGGGCGGTAAATAGAGGGTTACTGTGGGATTGGGGAGATGGGGTAAGTAGAGGGCTGCTGTGTGAGGGGAGAGAGGTAAATAGAGGGTTACTGTGGGATTGGGGAGATGGGGTAAGTAGAGGGTTGCTGTGTGAGGGGAGAGAGGTAAAT
>VOMN01096892.1:0-13106 GCA_014899125.1 Orchestia grillus | reverse complement strand
TTTATCGATAATAATTCCCAGGAATTTTGATGAATTAGTTTCTCCAATCTATCCATCACCAATTTTGATGCACGGAAGATTTGGATTCCGTTTATTTGAAAATAGTATGTACTTAGTTTTATCTATGTTAATGCATATTTTATTGCAGTCAAGCATATATGAAGCTTCAGCTTACGTCTCTCGCCACGTTATTCTAGCTGCATCGTTAACATCTTGTTAATGATGTTAAATTTAAAGGACACTTTAGTATGTTATCTCACACTCTCGACTCAAACGTACGCGCTCAGGAAACCAAATACGAGCCTAATTCTCTATTGTAAGACCCGCTGCGCGATTCGCAGAAAAGATAAACGCAACAAAAAACGCAGAAATTGAATGAAATAATAGTTGTGACCTTTTTGAAGAAAGTTTCGGATGCCATCCATGACTATTTTCTCTGTGCTGTAAGGATATAAACATGGTTTGGGGACGTTGCAATGATTCATGATTTCCTAATATTTCGGTTTTGTTAATTGTGTGTTTGATAATTTAAAAATATTTATCCACTGTTGTGAGCCACGTTGCTCAGGAACCAATTCTACGCAACAGCCTCGGCGAGAAAGTTACTTCGTTTTCAATCGTGAAGCTTGCCACGCTCCATACTTCCTCCAACGCACGCGTTCGAATAGTTTATAATCAATCATATCCCCGTATAGGATTCCTTTGCATCCTCTTCAAAGGTCTTCTATAGCCTTCTAATAAACGAGCGTATTAAAAGAAACCTTGGCTTACGAAGCATTCATTATGCATATGCATAGTATCCACATAGGTTTACAAATCCTATTAAGAAGTTGATTCAGTCCAGTTAACGAAGTATTTTTTCGGCTTTCGCTCAGTCAAATCTAGGGTGGTTACCTCATCTGATACTGATCTGATAAAATGTTTCGTGAAGCTTTCTGGACTCAGAAGTCGCAAGCCATGAGTAAAAGCAATTATTCAATAACACCCCCATTATAATGGGAGTGTTATTGAATAATCGCTTGTACCTTCGCAACACTTTACTTCTCAATACTTTCTCTTGAAATGCGTCATCTTTATTTTCCTTCTTCACAACTTTTTTTCTCCCACGTAACGCGCGTCCTCGTTGATGGCCCACGTCATGCGCGACGCCTTTCTCTCTCGACTCGTCATGGTTGTCATCAGCATCCCTAGCCTATAAATAATGCCTTCGGGACCACTTTCTTTCGTGCCCACTTTTCTTCGTCTAATTTTCATGCCTTTTCCGCTAGCTCTTCTTTGTCTTTTTATCCACCTCATTCTTGACTTGCTGTTTCCATGCGCAGAGATCCCGGGTGGGATTACACCTCGTGGAAAGATTCCCCGTTCTCTAGAATCCATACCATTCTAAATTGGGCATGTAGAGATTGTGTAGAATTCATACTTCTCTTCATTCTATTTGGATCACAATTCATTGGAATAGGGATCTTCAAACCATGACTAAAATAACAATAAAAATAATATAATAATAATAATTCCATCTGCATCTCTTCCGCCGCAATTGTACTGTTTCTGTCACCGAAGAAGACGAGCCGGTGATAACTCTCGCGATATATTTTTCTGGAATTAGAAAAACAACAACTCCCACGATGTGTTTTTCTGGAACTGGAAAACGACCAATCTCACGTAATGTTTTTCTGGAATGCCAGGGACGCCGACAAATACATTCAGCGCTCGCTGTATCCCCCGACGCCTCTGCCAACACTGAATGTGACTCATCACGCTTTGGAGAATAGCAGTAAATACTCCAGCAGATTTGCTCTGGTGAGTAATACAAAGCTCATTTTAGTTGAACTAAATTTTGACAATATATTTTTTTGAACTGATATTCATCGAAATTAAACATATCTAAAGGCATGCTGTACCCATTGAACTACTAGAAACTTTGTATCAAAAGTTTCAGCAAACTCTAAAAATGTGCGACACATCTAACTAGACGCCTTGCATAGACAAGAGTGAAATGCTATTAACCCCTTAACGTATTATCCCGAGATATCTCGTGGACGTGGATGCTGCATTCACCGTGTGAATGCAACCCTGGCCTTCTCGAGGTAATACGTTTAAGGGGTTAAAGCTCTTGACGTCGATGTGCTTTTTGTCTCTGGAAAAGTCTCTCACTTCAAGTGTGCCATTCATACAATTGTCCTGACTTTTAAACATATCATCATGCTGAATGGGGCAGTATTACTTACATATAGTGCACATATCGATCGTATTATTGTCAAATTTTGAGAATTTGTGATATTTTACCCTGATATGCTCAACTATGCATTCGCTTATCGACAGATAGATGGTGAGACAAACCGCTCATTAACATTTGGCCAAGTTACCGATGGCGTACACCGATGGGGGGCGGTGGTGCAGCGATCGTGGCGACCGGGAGCGCCGCCCCCCACCGTGGCCCTGTTCATGCACAACAGTCCGGACTATCCCGTCATATTTCTGGGCACGACCCTCGTGGGTGGGGTCGCGACCACCATCAACCCAAGCTACACTGCAGGTATGGTGTGGCCGCTCCAGACTGCTAGCTTGCATTCGCTTTGATCGACTCAAGTCCGAGAAGTGGTTATTGCATTCGTACACAACCAAATTTATTACGTCAAAGGAATTTCCAGATGTCGTTCAAGTTATGACTAATGTTACAGTCCAAAGCAATGGTGTTTGAAAAAAATTCAAAATCCCACTCGCATATTTCTTGATCAGGTTATTCACTCTGCTTTACGCAGTTGCACGAGTGATAAAAATACATATTCATACGGAGCTTTCATTCTTAATAATTCGCCAACTCGTGTGCGATATTGCGTTGCGTAATTATCGTCAGCCTTCCGTGTTATTTCCATACCAGGAGAAACGAGTGATTTTGGTCTCCTTTTAAGATTGGGAACTCTTCGAACGGAATTTATTCTTAACTTTTATTTTTAATTGCTAAGTACGTTGAGGAGTTTCTTAGAAACACATTTTGGCATTTTTTTCTTCATAGAGGACTGCTGACGTTATATATTTGACTGTTCTTTTACCTTATTTTGTTCTTAAACAAAAGAGTATTTCGATTTTTAAATAGAATATAATCTACATACATCTACAAACAGACGTATGTGTATGACCATAGAAGGATGATTGTAGAGTACGATCAAGGTCCACACACAATAGTCATGCACATCTTTGGACCGTCTAACTAATCATATAATCAATACCCCTTTACCTAGTAGATCAACGACATTCTCGCTTTGGAATACGTCAATGAATGTTTTCGATGATAAATCGTTATCAAAGTGCAATCTAGGTAGATGATTATCCTCTTCGTCACCTAATGGCCTGAGCGTCACCTGATCAACAGAGTGAACAAGTCGCGTGAGTGTGACTAGAACCCTGGCTGGGCGACTTATTCATGATGCGCAGCTAGGCTGTAGCAATACCCTTGTCTTTTGTGTGTTTTGCATTGTAACGTGATGCCTAAACCTCAAAAGCAATACTACTGAGGAGCTTTTTCTGCAGCAGTAATTTGTTCATCACATGTGTATCATTATCTTCATGATTTACAGAAATTAAGCAATTAGGTTCTAATTTACTTTCATCGATTTAAATTTGAGGTCTCATCACCGCTTGAATAAGAAATAAAAGGCGAATATACTCTTATCATTAGTGTACGCTCGTTGTTAGTGAAATTCTAAAGGAATGAAAATCCTATATCATGTTTCTTGCCTTTAACAAACTGAAGTTTAGGTTTTAGTTGAAAAATTATACAGCATACGTAAGCCAAACTAGCTTGAACTGATTTTTCTATATTCCCATCTGTGACAAATAGGAGAAAAGCTTTCATTGGAAAAAACTGGCTTTATCAAAATTCTCACCTCAAAAAGAACTATGTTTTTTTTTCAGACGATATTTGGAGTACGTAATTTGTTACTCTATCAGACCCTTAGACTTTGCTTCTTTCCCAGCTGGATAGTTACGATAGTGTGTTTTGATTCTTTTATGCAAACGACCCGATGACCTGAGTGCATCCTAAGTCCGATAGAAATCCGCTCCTGTCTGGAGCCATGCAACAGCGTACGGGCTAAAATTGTGCGCTTGAAGAATCCTTCGACTTATTCTGAGAATAGAAAATGGAAACAGGCCAGGGCCAAGTAGTCCATTCTTGGGTTTCTACCCTAGTCCTCTGACGTCAAGTCAGCTTGCATAAGTGCTATATTGACTGCGTGCTTGTGAGAATAACTTAGTATTCTGCTTGCTCATTTTTCTGCGCTGAGATAGCAAGGGAGGAGTTAAATATAGAATTTCTAATTCCTAATTCTAACAAAAAATAACATCCATTTTCTCGCTTCATTAACCTTCTATCCATAGTGCCATACATGTTGAATTTGGATTACCCTGAACTAGTAATTTTCTGTTTACATACAAGATACAGGCGATTTCATGAAACATTTTGTCAAAATCTACGAGATGAAATCTTATGTCACTAAGCAATGATACATCAAATAGGGGATTTAGAGTTGAATTTGAATGTATGAAGAACTTTGCAGAGCATGTGCCCGACTAAGCTTATTTGAACTCGTACGTCCGCCCCTTCGGCAGTCACAATTCCTTCAAATCTTCGTGCACAGATGGGGATCCGTGTATTATGTTGTTCTGGGCTCGATTGCTGCCAATTAATAAAACAGTGTAACTTGAGAATCGTCTGTTCGATTCGGCTGAATGTAGAGCTGTGGTCAAAATTAGTACATATATCAGGAAGTAAATAATTTCACTCAAGGATATAGCAAAATTCAACTTAATGACTGATCGAGCATGCAAGATTCAGATCGAGATTTTCGACGTCTTTAAATTCTATTACATACAGAATTCAATGTCAGGCCCTATTTACTCTGAGAATATATTTAATAGATTCTCCTGTTTCCATCGAAAATATTCATTCACTGACTTGTTATACAAAGGGTTTAATGAGGAGAATTTTTTACTTAATACGAGAAAAATCTACGCTGACTGTAGGTATCACATTTCATGTTTAATAAAATGTTATTTTTCCTAAGACAAAAAATTGAGTTAATCGTGCATCATATTCGTAGTTTAGGTTTTCACTCACAATTTTATTCGTAATTCGTCATTTCCATAGGTAGTTTATACTCTTATTACAATATATCATAACAGTAATAATGAAGAAACATGGACTTACGAAGTATGAACAGAATTGGCGAATGTTTCTTACGACTTGACTTTGCTTCTTACGACTTGACTAAACTGACTCCTGGTTAAAGTGTCGAGAGCTCTAAAGTTAAAAAATCTCTTATTACTGAACAAGTGTCTACTTATACCGACGACCGCCGTGACTGAAGCTTACAATGGCTAAAGTTTGGAATTGTGTTTACAGATGATGGGAGTAGAATTACATTTTAGAAATTATTTCCTTCCAGAGGAAGTGAGCAACCAGCTGGAGGACAGCGGCGCGACGTTGCTTGTGGTGGGCAGTGACATCGAAGAGACGGCCCTCAAGGCCCTCGGGCTCCTGCAGGAGCGCGGCCATGTGCCGCCCCAGCTCTTCGTTGTAGGACCTTCCTCTCACGGCCACTCCGACCTCAGGACGCTCCTCAGCGACCCCACCGCTCCGTTTGCTGACCCCGTTGACGTAAGCGCGCCGAGTCTTTTCTCATTATTTTTATTTTTCCTGTAGGAAAGAATATTGGTTATGATGCGAATAATAAAAACTACACTAATAGTATTTATTAATATGTTTGAAAAATGACTCAGAGGTAATTCAACCCTGGAATGGTAACCCTAAATCTTTATAAGGTTACGTGAAGGTGCAACTCTTAGTCTTAAATCTACACGAAAAACATGTAAGGCAGGTATGAGGAATCCGAGGTTACACTTCAAGAATTAAAGAATATCGTAGCTCTTCATGTCAGCCCTCACTTTAACGTTTTTAAGGTACAGCGAGAAAATCCTGACGCCAAAACAGCAGTGGGGTCAACTGCAGCCTAGATGAAAGAATTCTCAATAAGGTACATAAAAAAAACTTTTTTGGAAATATTTGCTATTTCTATATAATTTTAAATATTTCTTCATTGAATGATTTAATTTTATACGTATGTATTAAGGGTTCAAATTAATATCGTATGTTCGGAAGTTATCTAATCATACCCAGAAATCTCATAAACAGAAATCTTCCCGGCTCTAATTTTGCCTCGTATAAAAGCCTAAAATAGTTTGGGCAACCACAATCACTCTGATGAAGTGATCGATGAGCACTGAATATATACTATTGTTCGTGTGCCTTATTTTAAACTAGTAAATACGACACTTCAAAAATGGCGGGGCAAATGATATTAACTTCTTGAGATACCCTCTTTTTTATGTAACTCCAACATAAAACAATGTTATTTCAGCATCACTGATACGGACTGCGTTAGTTGATAGTCTCGATATTAGTTTAGGAATGCGGGCCCGCAAATTTCCTTCTATCTAATTCCTGAAGAGCGTGATGCAAAGACGGACGGACGGACAGGCGGACAGAAGGATCAATCAACCAACCGAACAACACAGGGGTATTATTATGTAACTAAGTGCATAAAATTCTCTGCAAATCAAATGTGTTCAATGAGATTCCCATTATAATAATAAAGGAGAAATTACGCACAATAATATATAAATTCATTTTTAGTGACCAAGGTTTTATTATACAGTGCTGATAATTGAAATTTAATGTATTATAGCATAGAATATGTTGTGACTGTACTTGAGTAGGCATAATTTGGTAATTTATATTTTATTTCGAAGGAAACGATGAGGAAAATTGATGACCCATTACTAGCTTCGCTCAGAAAATACCATTAATTTTAAGAATAAATATTTGATAATTTGCGCTACTAGTTATCAATAAGAATTAGTACATATGGATAGTTAATATTTGATTTCATATCATTATTTTTTATAATTGTACCCCAAGCAAGGGGGATATATCAAACCATATTTGTAGATATAGGACCAGCTTACACTTTACTCACATATCTACAGCCACTCACCAAGCTCAAGTGAGATTCCTCGTGCTATTTAATATTATGAGGTTCTATGTCGCTCAGTTGGTAACATCGGAAGTACGTAGATAAAACAAATTTTGTAGTAGGAGTCATTCTGCTATTCAGAGTAAGTGAGGCAGCCAATATTTACTGTATTTCTTAAGAAATGTTATCAATTCCGCATAACACATGGTTTTCCGTATTTTAAAAAGAATAGAAATGAATACCGAGTGTGTGCATACAAAACTTATCGTTTGGTAAGCACAACACAAAGACTCGACTTGTTTGTGTTAATTTATGAGTTGTGCACAGCCCGCAGGTAATTTATTAGAACAGGGAACGCCCAGGATCCGTCTTGTAAGGATAGTTGAAAACATCAACTGTTTTTCTCGAGCAGGTGGCACCTGAAAGTGTGGCCATTTTGCCGTACTCGAGCGGCACCACCGGACGTCCCAAAGGCGTTTGCGTCTCTCACAAGGCTCTCACTGCCAGTATTGAAATGCTCTTCAGTGAACATTTCCAGAAGCCAGTAGAACCAGGTGAGTTAAACCTATCGGGTTGTTCTATGTGGCTTTGATGTAAATAAACGCTACTTCAATTTAACTCATCTGCCTTCTTGTTGATATATTGATCTACAAAACGTCTCTGAGAACGCGTATCGAAGTCTGCGCAGAGTACTTATTAATGGTATTTGCCTGTGATATACGTATGTTTTGAATAGTGTTGGTCTCATAAGACAATTCTGACATTAGTCTATCCACATCAACTCTGCCTTTAACCCCTTAACGAATTATCCCAACGAATAGTTATTGTAGTAGTAGTAAAGTTAGCGTCGCTTTAGTAATTAGACTATCCCGCACCGAAAAAGAAGGGACCATTTAAATGGATTTAGGGGAATGGGAATTCTATGCATAAGGTGTGTTCCCACGAAAGACCCCCTGCGCTTTGAAACAGCAAGTAAAGATGAAGAGGAAGAAAAGATGAAGAAATATCAGCGAAGAAGGCATGAAAATGGAAAGAAACAAGAAACATTTAGAAGTCCAGAAGGCCTAGCTAAAGCTGAGGTAGCCTAACAGTGTCCCCCTTGGGATGCTAGTCCCCATTTTATTCTGAGAAGCCAGGAGGCGCAATCACACGGTCTTTGTAAGCTACAGTGACTGTGAATTGAGTAACCACGGTCACGAATATTCTAGGGATAATTCGTCGATGGTTTAAACACAGCGATTCAACGCAAAGTAGTTCAGCTTTTTCTAGACTCGTGCACTAGCTGGTAGAGACATCCCTGTCCAGTGGGACTCCTCTTCTTGACATGTCTATCAGTGAGGCATGAACCGCCTTGTTAAGAAAGCTGTGCTGCGCAGTAAATCCTACATTACGTTACAGAATGAGTCTTGGTAGTTAGGTTTGGAATAATTAATTATGGTTCATGAAATGTAAGGAATTATTAGACGATTGATTGAAAATTTTGATTGAACATATTAATAAACTTTCATCACAATCGTTTATGATTGCCTGTGTAGATTTTCCCGATAGAATCCTGGGGCTGCTTCCGTTTTATCACATTTATGGCATCCTGGTGATCACGCTGCTTGCTCTGAAGACTTCCAGCACCATCACCACGCTATCCAAATTCAAAGAGCAGAGCTTTATCCAAGCTCTGAAGGATCACAAGGTATGGCACTCAAACTTACGAGAGAAATAATGTCAAAAACTATCCCTGAAATTGGAGCAAAAACGCAAATGTCGTTGAAAATTTTTGTCTTGTAAAGTACTATCTTCATATACAGCGGGTACACTAAACATTTCATACATGGTAAAAGTTTGTTTACTATAGTTACGCAACAGAAAAACAATCGATAATTTAGCATCTAATTTATTTTAGTAGGCTGAATACTAAATTGATACAAGAATACACAAATAGTAAAGTTTCAATGTAATGACGGCAAAAGTCTTCTATTATCGCCTCAAGAAGTATTGAAACACACACACAAAAATAGTTTTAAATCGATAACTAGTTCTCGAACATTCCAGAGTGGTTTGAATGATAGGATTGCTGCAGAACTTTAATGAAAAATAATCTATTTTGTCCAAGTACAACAACGGACCTCAGTCTCCATGAGGAGGTCATCATCCAACACACTAACTCTAATGTGGCGAAGACTTGAGAATTGTTGGAAAGAAAGAAAGAAAGAAAGAAAAAGCGTTTATTCCGAAATCAGTCGCATACAACGCATATAATATTTGATTTTTTTAATTAGTAAAATTACAGTTTTAGAATTAAAACATGGAATTCTCGATGGAACTTCTAATTAGGATCTGTAAGACTACAACCGTGAAATTACTTGTGGAAGTCGCATTGAAACTTTGGATTGTATTCTTAGTTTGTTTCTAAGCACGGAAAGTGAAGTGTGTTCAACATCGTGTGATCTTTGTGCATACCTCTTACTATAATAATAACACTGCAAAGATGGCCTATTGCAACCTACATTCTTGAAAGTAATTGTTCCTCACAGAGGAAAATTGCATCAATGCAATAAATACCAACATCAATCAATGATGACACGATTCAACGGTTCAAGTTATATCAGTTCTCTGCAAGTGTATCACGTTCAAGTCATCCATCAAAATTTCAAACTGTGCGGCTAAACAATCAGTGGGTAAAGTAAAAAGGAATCCTCAGGGACTCGATCTGAACTTCTAAATGATTTGGAAGCGGCTGGGACAAATGTATGCAACATATAATTGGAACAGTTCCCAGGAACGAGGTATTCCATTCCTGCTCACAAAAACACATGTGTTGAAACTAATTCATTTCAAAAATCGACTGCATTTTGCCAATGGACATTAAGAGAACCGCGCAAGTTTTTAGGACGCTGTACTATGGTGAGACGAGACGACGATTGAGTTTCTGGGCGCAGCTTTAGGCCATGCATCGGACATTTATTGCACCCATTGTATATGTGCTCAGTAAGATCAGCCGCTAAAGAGGCAATGGACCTTTAAATCGAAGTCTTGTCTTACATTCCAATTGAGAATACTTTCGGGTTATTAGTTCGTGAGAAATTGCGGGGAAATAATATGCTTGAAAGAGGAAAACCCCCAACATAGATTATTGGATCAATTTTTCATTTTCAAGATTCCCAGATGTAACGGCGATTCAGGAACGTCTTTAGACCCTAAAAAACTCAAAGCCTCGTCATGAATGGTAATCTCTATGCATGGTTTGACTTTAGTTTCTAATTAACACACAAAATGAGACTTTTGCGCGTGCAGTTCACGGTGCTCCCCCTCGTGCCTCCGCTGGTGAAGTTCATTAATGAGAACGACGGCGTGACGTCGGAAGATCTCCGCAGCTGTCACACCGTCTACTGCGGCGCCGCTCCCATGTCTAAATCATCCGCAGAAAAATTATTCAACAAGAGCGGAGAAAAAATCGCCATTCGTGAAGGTATGTATTTAAGGGAATTCAAGAGCCTTTATTAATTCCAACACGTTTGGTTTTCAATGCCTTACAACTACTGGTGTGATGTGAGGAATGTGTGGTTTAAGCTTCCTTTTCTAAAGGAAGTACTCCGTGGTCACGTGATACGCCTTGCCTAAGCCGAGGCTCAAACCCTTGTCCTCTTGGCTGTAAGGCCATCACGCTAACCACTANCTTTTCATTCATAGCTTATAATTTTATTGATTTTAAATCTGAAAAAATTTCTGATATCTTTTAGGCTTGTTTCTGAACTCGGAGGCACATATATCATTCTGCGTCCTGCTACTGTTTCTTACGAACGTTTCCCAAAAATTTTCATTACTGGAAAAGAACGCCACTCCACGTTTTTTTAAGGGTATATTTGAATAGTATGCACGGGTAGATCAGTTTACGAATAATGGTCTGAGAGTACGAATGTACAACTGTCAACCAATACCACAACAGTGATCGAACTTTTTGGAGGCCCCGCAGCAGTTTGCTCTAAATGTTCGGAAATGATTAGACGATATCCTTACACTGATTTTCGTCTACATAGGTTTCCCAAAAATAATATACTTACACTGTGACTGGCTGACTTCTTAAATTAAATATACAAGGTGAGATGTAAGTCAAATGAGCAAAATCAAACAATAACATAAGAAAAATGGCAAAATCGTAGGAGTTAGTCCAATTTGAAAAATATTGTACCTGTAAAATATTGAAAAATATTCTTTTTGGAGATACCTTGTATTTACGTTAGTTCACCTACCACCGTGATACATTATGAGTGTGCTTATAAGCAGTGAGTTCCGTTGATGATAGGAATGATTATGATACTTTTATTGATGAATTGCATTTTAATTTTTCCACGCCTTAATGATGAACGAAAGCCCATTTCCAATCTTCATCCTGAACTAATTTTAAAAATTCTAATATCCGATGAAATCCAGCCCAACTCGGGTTTTATTAATAGTTGTTACTGTAGAGTTTTAGGACACGTGCAATTTCACCACCGCATTCATGCCAAATTGTTAGCCTGTCACTCTAACAATTTTAAATTATGCATTAAAAGCTCATATTAAAACAGGGTACGGGATGACCGAGATCTTGGTATCACATGCCACGCCACTGGTGGGCAGCCAGCTGGGATTCTGCGGCCGTCTTTTGCCGCACGTGCAGTCGAAAGTCATCGACACCACAACGGGGGCAGCTCAGCCGCCTGGACAGCGTGGGGAGCTCTGGGTCAAGACTCCTTCCGTAAGTTAGCTTGACATCTTGGGAGCTTCTCCTTAGCCTCGAAGTTAAGACAAAGAGCAAAACCTAGCATCACTTGGATTTAATAAATCAGAGTAGCTAATATATTTATTTAACAAGAATGCAAGCTTGTCTCAGAATGTGTTGAAGATACAATAACGCTCGCATCCACGGTCCAAGTTTTAACGAACTTCAGAAGAATTCCGGTACTTGAATATCCCCAACCTGGTCGATCTTAGAATGAGATTTCAAAAATTACAGTAAAATTTTTTTTGGGACCAGGTAAAGGCTTCGAGTTTTTTCCAACATTGTGCGATGTTGCGTATTAATACGGCATTATTGGACCACTTCTCCCCCTTTTAGCCCGCTTATCCGCGCAGCAACTGTACATGAGTAACATGACAATATGTGTAGATCCGTCACGGTTATGTTCAGCTTAAAGCTTTGTGAAACAGAAGAACGATTCTGAAAGACAGTCTCCACATCTAATTGAAATAATGCAGTATATGTAACATTCAAACTACGCTTTGGCCAAGTACTTGTATGAAACCCTACAAATCATGATGCGATTGTCATGGCCCTTGCTAAAAACGCAGTTACTGTAAAATCAAAAACAAATTTTCCCGCTTTCGGTAGAACGTTGGCTACTCGTTTATTCGTACACTGTCCCTGCCAGATGATGGTTGGCTACCACAATCGCCCTGACGCAACCAAGGACACCATTGACGAGGACGGGTGGCTCCACACGGGCGACATCGCTCTGTATGACGAGGATGGCAACTTCTCCATCGTAGACAGAATGAAAGAACTCATCAAAGTCAAAGGATTTCAGGTAGGTTCTATACCTTATCTATCTATCTATCTTGTATAATACTAAAACTCTGGTCGTCTTGCTTGTTTGTTTGCTAGAATGAAACCGTGCACACGTTTGTCGGTCGGCTCTGAGATATTCGAAATTTATACTCTCCGTTTAATCCTGTATTGAGGATACCGATTTAACTGCATAGAATATATTTTTGGATACGGTTTGATTTTGATAAATTTTATTTGACCCAACGGGTCACGGGTTGTCTAGTTTTTACTGTAAGTCAACCAATTTTCTTGAAAGTTAATTTGTATGGTTGCCGTATACTAATTTAGTAGAAAGGACTCTATATTTTCATTTTCATTACCATTATACAACCTAATATTTTTGCATATACTGAAGAATAACAATTATTTTAGATATTTTCGTTATCTTAATTCAAATTTTGCTTTGACCCATTAGATTTAGAAATCCATCTGTCTGAAATTAGGTATCTCCGTCGGAGCTGGAGGACGTGCTGCTGAAGCATCCCGCCGTA
>VOMN01096879.1:0-40499 GCA_014899125.1 Orchestia grillus | reverse complement strand
GCATAGAGGCCCAAACAACTTCAAGATATTCAAGATATTCAAGGCTCAGAGGCTTCTTCTCCAATTTTTCATGCATGCGATCAATGTCTTGACACAAAGATGCTCCTGATACAGTATCTCCTTGTTGAAAAAATGAAACATGAATTATTCCTTTTCCAGACCACCAGACAGTGGCCATTAACTTTTTCGGGTGCAATGGTGGTTTCGGATAGTATTCAGGCGACTCTTCTGCGTCTAACCATTGCCCATTTCTTTTGCTCTTATCGAAGAGTATCCATTTCTCATCACATGTATGATTCGATGCAAAAATTGATCTCTTTCGAGCCGAATACGAAAATTGATGAAAAACATTGAGAGAGAGAGGTCTCTTGATTCGGCATTTCATGAGAGGCAACCTAATATTCCAATGGGCATTTTTAAGCCGATACTTAAGGGCCCGAATAAATTTAATAATCTCATGGACGTCCTATGGAAACCATAGTCTAAAGCATACACATATCGACAGATACATGCTCTTGTATACTTATCCGTAGAGTACACAAGACTCATCAAGTGAAGAATTTATTCAAAGAAAGAATTAAATTAAAATAAGCCTTTTGTATGTACAATATATCAATTTCATTAGAATGAAAAAAAGGAAGTTTTGTGAAAACTAGCATATTTTGTTATACCAAATATATGTGTGAGTTGTGGTGCAATTTCAGGACCTTAACGGGAATAATCTCTTGAGTAAATAAAAAACCTTCAACTATTGTTGACGTCCTCTGTTTCCACATAATTTTTTCACATTCTGTTGCTCACAAGTTTAATGATAATGAGGAAAGTAAAATAGTATCAAGCAATTTTACTTGAGCTGATGATAAAACTCGAATCGCATTTGAGATCAATTTTTAATATGAGAGTACTATTCGTACCCTAGTATTATCATAAAATGATTTCAAAAAGCCTATTGCGGGTAAAGAAATATTGCAGGTTCATTACTTGGTAAATCGTGCAATGCTCTCGTAAAAACTCAGATGCTATTTTACTCACGCTAAATTTTTCCCCGGATTTAATCGTGCGAAGGAGCCAGCTGGAGGATTTCGATTCGCTCAAAGTGAATTTGCACGACGACATGCAGGCTGAAGCTCATTGTTTATTGTGCCTTAAGTTTATCGGCAGGTTATTTTCAAACGAGCACGATCATTTTTATTTCGTACACTTGCTATATATTTTGTCGGCAGGTTATTTTCTAACGAGCACGATCATTTCGTGCACTTCTTATTAATTTTGTCTGCAGGTTGTTTTCTAACGAGCCCGATCATTTCGTGCACTTGCTATAAAAATTCGAAGCTCTCAGATGCCGACAACGAGACGTCACGTCCTGCTTGCAAGTCTCGCTCGTCCTGACGAAAGCTTGCCTGCACGGCGTGGGATTGTCGTCAGTGGAGTACAGCCTCTCCTAATTGCCTGCCTTCCGCCACAGCACTCCTCTACAGCGTTGCTGCAGTCCGACTCCAGGCATGCCCCGTCTTTATCCTTTCATTTGTGGTCTTCCCAAATTCATCTGACTTTTTGGTTGCTTGCAATACAGCACTGCTGCTACTTCGTTATTTTATGTAAATAATCACCTTGTTTAAAACAGTTATAAATCGTGTTCAAAGGGCGTTCGGAAGCCTTGTAGCTTATTCGGGCCCACATGTGGTATATATTCTGATCCCGGTTCTTCGTCTTTCCTCATTTGATTGTAAACCTATATCTGATGTAAATTGCTTGTGGTAAATAAATGTTTACAAATGTTTACAAGCCTGCCACGCAAACATTTTTGCGTAATTACAGTAAAATATCCTTTAAAGCACTTTCTCCTGCTCGCACCGCATTGCTCCCATCCTTTTCGCCGGTGTTAGAGGGCATCCCGGAGCTCGTTTGCCTAGACGGCTCGTAGGTGTCAAGGTGAATTGTGCTTCGTCTCATCTACTCTCTGGAAACGACGGCCGCTCATGCAGGGAGCTCTATGCTACTTGAGCGCAATGAAATAGTCTGCAAGAGCCTAGTCTATAGGCTGGAAAAACGACCGTTTCTTTGAATGCGAAAAAATGGTGAACGAGCGTAGACGAGTGGCAGGGTGTGCTGTTGCGGGGCTACTCTTATCTTCATTGTTTCTTAACCCGCGTCTCTCGTAGTGCACATCTTCCCTCAAGCGCTCTGAAACTTTTCCAAATAAATCCTCTTTTACAACCTGACGTTTAGTCACAAATTAATAAAGGATCATTTCTCAACAGTCATCTTTGACGACAAATCTATCCACTCAAGCGTGTTTTTATTTCTGAAACGTCTGCGACAAGACGATTTTACCGAGGTCTCCACACCATAGTGATCTACGTAAGTTTATATTTTAAGATTCTGGTTTCATGAATACTGGCTTACTTCGAGAACGAACAAGAGGCTTTTGATTGATGATCAATGAGTTTCATTTTTAGTCGTTAGTAAACACACACAGCAGGAGTTTTTTTGGAAACGCAATGACGCAAAACAAGTTTTGCGGTCAAACTTTTAGGCTTGAAGCGATACTGCATGATGCTTTCGTCACCGACCTGGTTCTCAGACGAACGGTTTGCATCATTCATCGTTTGTTGGCATCGATGGTCTATCCTGCTATAAGTTTTTTTCAATCGATGTTGTTCTGAATGTACTGTTTTGTATTCCTTGACATAAATTTTTTTATATCAATAGTTATCTTAAATTGGTACGGCGTTTTACTCTAAGCCCAGCGTCTGAGAAAAAGCAGCTTATTGCTCTTTGAAATTCCCTTCCATCGTGCACTTCAGCATTCTATTTATTTTGTGCTCGTGTTCGAGGCTTCTACAGTGATATTTCGGTGTCGACGGTAGTAGACGAAACAACCTATTCGTCGACTCTGTGCCCGATGGAATCTCTTCAAAACGTGAAGACAGCATTGGGAACATCAGTAACAGCATCGGGAACACCAGCAACACCAAGTGCAGCGACGCCACGAATGATTTGTGTATATCGTGAATATTGGTGGCTTCCATGGAGTCGCATCTTGGAGCAGCAGAGAACAATAGACGAGCATTGCACAGGCTGCCTATTAGGTCGGTTACCTAAAGACGTCTAACGACAAGAACGTTAACCTTCTCAGTCGACGCTTCAGTTGTTACGTTCGATGGAGCAGGCCCCTATATTGAACTAAATGCTAAAGTGCATTTCATTGTAGAATTCATTGAACAGTTGGCCCAATTAGAATCTTTCGTTACGCGTAACGAATTTGAAAATGATCCACAATCATTGGCAATATGTGCAACCTTTTCCCTAACTTCATTTGTTGAGAGAAGTCAACTGCGCATAGAAAAAGGTTCTCGCGTTTCTGTTGTAGGCGTTTACAGCAGTTAATTAATGAGACACCAACACCTTGCAGTGCCGAGATTCACACGATTGGCAAATGTTCATTGGATAGCCAATGTAAAATGTGAACAGCTGGAAATTGTACAAACTTAGGGAATTGGAGCACTTTCATGAATCTAATAAACCTCGAGCTTTATGTAAACGTTTAAATTCTTTTTTTAGATCATCCTGATAAAGATGAAAAGTAAATTTATGGCAAATTAAGTTGCATTTAGCGCTCATAGATCGGTAGATGACATGCTTTCAAAAATATATCTGCCGACATTGATCCTAAACCAGCAATAAACAAGGCCAAGTTGGAGCTATATCTACTAAGATGTGATATTCAGAGTTGTTAATTGAGGCCAACGAAACCATTTTAAGGAATCGGAAAAACGTATTTTATTATATATATCCCAGTGCTATTTCCCACCATTTTTACGACTTTTGCTACGTGCCGGCGTCTGTTTTAGAGGCTCTAAATATCATAATTGAGCCCGGAATTAGATAGTGAGCTCATATAATTTGGCACTGATAATATAAGAGAGAAAACACTCGAATAAGCTAAATGAAGAACAAAGGGTTTATATGGCATTTCCATACTTCGGATGATTGCTAAGCTCATTCTTCCGAGAATTTGTCTGGTATTGAAATCTATTTTTCGCCTATTAGTGTACTGAGTGCCATGCGCTGCCGAAATGAACCTTGAAATTAGAAAAAGATGATCAAAGTGAAAAGTGCTGAGAAAACTATTTACCTTATTTACGCACTGAGACTTCGAAAAAAGAGTTTGGGACTCATGCAAAACCGTATTCTTTGCTGCTGAAACTCTGCGTCTATGATGAACTCAATCCAGCGCACGAAGGAGAAAGTAATTGCAAGTTGCGGACAGCGAAAGAGAGGCTAATTTTCTTTCTTTTGGCGAGCTTGTCGCATTATTGGCAGGGGCAGTCGTGACCTATCGTACTCATTACATGGCCAGAAGACAAAGTGGCTGCAGACAGACACCTCAAAAGAGCTCAAGTTGCGACTGCACGAGTAGAGAGACAGCGCACCAACTGCACACCTTTCATTACTGTCTCATCCTGAGCATTGTCACAACAACCTTACATATCATACATTTGATCTGAAGAGGGACGGAAGAAGAGCAACAGATTTTAGCTTATTATCAAATTCTCTGATCAGAATACTTCCTTACGAGCTGACGGAATGGTACTGTATACGTAGGTTGAAGGGAACTAAGTTTGTTAGTCGCACATTCTGATTATTTGGAGGAACTTGAGATCATTTAACGAGGATTGGATGCCCATACAATCATGAAAAGAAGTTCCCTCAATTACACACAATCATGTCTCCTCATCTCACTTATGCAGAAAAGACATACTCGAGTTTTCACCTAAAAAACGGCCGAACTTTTTTGCGACCCTGTCGATAATCATTGATAATCATCGATATCTGCGCTTAAGTGGTGAAAATTATAGATTCTCCGACGAAAATGTTGAACTGGGACAGCTTATGCAAGAGAAATTCAAAATTTTAGCGAGCCAAGCCGTTGAATTATGAAGACGCTCTCCGAGCAACATCTGATGAATCTATAAATGAAGTTTTTCCCACTAACCTTCAAAAACAAATCTATTTCAGACGAAAATTAGGAATAAATTTCCATTCATATCAATCGTCGCAGTTCAATTCAGGTGAAAATAGATCAACATTCCAGTAAACTGGAAGAGATTTGTTGATCATAAAAGATCGGTAACAGCGCAATACATCTTTGCATGTTGCTTTTTTTAGCAGGAATTGTCCCTGAATAAAACGAAAGAAATCATACCGTCGGAAGAACCCTAAACAAGCGTTTATGAGCACCTCCATCAAGTGGTGTCTCATAGGTTGAGAGAGCATGTGCACCGACAGTGCCGACCCTAATAACGGGGGTTCAACCCTCTCTTACCACGATGTTAAAATTCGACGGATTGAAGTCGTGAGATGAATCGAGCTATTGTACAGAAGGACGGAAGTAGTTGAGAACAAAAGATCGTCCATGTAAAAAAAGCTGTGACTCTAGATATGCAAAGTATTTAATGGCCATTGAACGCTACGTACACGTGAGGACAGGACGAAACGCAGCCGTCGATCAATGAAACGTCGAGCAATCTGGCGCAATGACAGCCTTCATGCGCCTCTGAAACAGTCCGCATGCAGTAATGAGTTGAGTTGGATTACAAATACTGTAATTGGGATTCGCAACTGCTGTTCTGAAGCGGTCATGGTGCTGGATGGATGCTTTTTGACGGTCCTCTCAACCGCGTCCCAGACGTAATAGTTCAAAGAGTTGACTTCATGTGAGTCGGAGGTGACATCCTAGGAAGGACGTATAAATTCCAACCACTTCGTTTTGAGCCTGCCCAAGAGGTGCTTGGCGTGGGTCTCACTGTTCTCCTGGGGTCTCTCAGGTATGAACTTGCCCACCCACATCACAGACGACTTGTGGGCAGGTTGTCATGAGCCGCACGTTCGATGGTGGCCTCGTCCAACAGCAGCTCCCTTTTGCCCTCATGGAGTTCCAAGGTCCCCTCGCACACCAGCCTCGATGAAATCGGGCGATTTGTGCGCCCTGGTCTTGTCCGAGCCCCGAAAATATTGTTTTTGTCACCAGCATCGGTGGCCTCCTCGTCTCTCCAAACTTTGAAGACAAATGACCAGGTGATTTTAAGGAAGGCAGCGATCTGAGACTCGGAGGGCCATGCTGCCAAGAAAACGATAGCAGCTTGCTTTTCAATTTTGAGGATTAGGTTAGGTTTTCCATGCTACCCGGAACAGAGGGGAGTGTTAAGATGACGTACAGGATACTATTTTACTTAAAATATGTATCTTCAATTACTTGGCACACTCTTTTAACTTAAGTAATTAATGCCCTGACCTCGGTAATTAAATACTTATGACCTATGAAAGACCTATGATTAAAAAGCTCTGTAATTTAGTACAGAATGCGCTCCTACCGTATGCGGCTTGTCATCTCATGATATCTGGGTTAAGTTCAAGGACCAGGTTCAATAATTTTTGAGGATAATTTTGTTCAGACATGATTACCAGAAACACAATTTTCAGTATTGAAGTCTTATATAATGCAAAAAGCCTCTGGCTTTTGCTCCTTCAGCATGTCTCACATATAGCTTTGACAACTTAGCACAGGAGAAGTAATTGTTTTTTTAATATGAGGAATTTAAGAATAGAATATTTCGAAAAAAATTCTCGGTTACTAAGCCGGATCATCAAAAGAATAGGCACGAGGTAGATGTCTAATTTACAAGCTCAAGAATAAATCATTAAAAGGCAATATGAAGTGACTGGGTTAAAAGGAAAATAAAACATATTCCTGTGGCATAAAATAAAATTTTATTCAAATAAACCTTGTGTATGAGCACTATTATAATGAAAAACCTTAGAATTTCCATATCAGGCATACAAATATTGTATTTGCTTCCACTGACCTTCTTCATATTGCTGTGATTTATTGTAAAGTTATTCGTTATCACTTCTCTGTGCCTCTACCCAACTGATTCTAAGCTCATTACTGATTAACTGGAAAGTAGTTAATCACGGACGGAAAAGTTGATAAGGAACTTTAGCTCTTTCTCACCTATAGAGCGAGGCTTCATCAACCCATGGTTCTATTATAAACGGAGACATGCCGCAAGGTACATCACTTGTGCTCGTACATTTCATCTAACGTTGCAGAAGTAAAGTTGAGACAGTATCTACATATCTCACCTTCAGTCGTTTACTCTTCCGATTTAGACAAGACGCTGTTGATTTTCAGACCTGCCTTCTGGGCCATTGAAATTGCATGTATCGTTTTGTCAGTCAGTTGCACGGCCAGAATTATCTATTTTAGGTCAGGATAATAACCAGGCTCGTCTGTTTAACATTCTAGCAGAGTTTACAGCACGTGGCCTGTAAAAAATGCTCTCAGTGTGGCAGAGTAAGAGTGCGAACTGAAACACATTCAGGCTTAGAAAATTGACAGGCTCTTGGTTGAAGCTTGCCTTCATGATGACCGTTGATGACAGAGCACTGCCGGACGCTGATACTGCATACACGGGTCTGTGCGCTGTCGTTAAAGTGCTTTCTCCAACGACCATTGCAGCGGCAAAGTTGAAGTGTCAGAATGTAATGATCTTGTGATAACTATAATACAATTTTAGTTGTGTGTAAGGAACGCTTAAGCGTTTGTGATTTTATGATAAAGCACTCGCGCCCTGCGATATGGGACAAAAGCATGTTTTATGGACGCCGCTATAAAAGGCATAAACGAAGATTCTAGATCCTCTCAACTCATGCCGACGCTCGGTAATTTGAAGCATTTGATGTTATCAAATGCATACCTGAACCAGAGATTTCGAGGCGTAATGTGATATATCGATCAAATGTTAGCACCAACAACAGGAAAATTATTAATGCTAGTTTCTATTGCTGAAAGTGAGCTCGAACTTTTGGAGTTAATGAGCACTGTGCCCCTAGATGTATAGTAACCAGTGGATGAACTTTGACATCGTTCGGCCAACTTTTAATACAGATGAATTATGTTCCCGGAAACGTTACATATGAGATCTCAGAACAGTGAAGACTTATTTCTTAACAGTGCCGAAAGCTTGGGACATAAATTCTATTAAAATTCTGCAATGCCATGATTACATTCAATCATACCTAAAAGCGTTAGATCTACACACTCAGACGACTTGACACCTGTAAGTAAACAAAGCCAACCGCCCTACAGCGCTGAAAAACGCTGCAAATTGCAGCGTCATTTTCATCACATTTATTATTACCTTCATGAGCTCCATCATACAGCAAGCAATAGCTCAAGCGAAGAGCAAACGTGCGAAAGATGCCCGTTACTGAATGGAGCATCAAGAAATTATTCTCTCAACTCATCCCGAAATATTCCGCAATTTCAATAATTTTAAAAATTTTAAATAATTAGTTTTTAAGCGTGGTCCGGTTTTAAAGAAATCGAAATCTGTTTTAGAGAAATTAAAATCGGATTTGAGTCTGAGTCTCACACATTTCATGTCCAACCTCAGGGGTGGGCAATGTTTTTGGCTGAAGCAGTCATGAAAGTAAAATAGTTTTAAACACATATACGGGAGAACCCTATAAAGTTTTCTTGGTATTAAATATTTTAAATCGTGTTAAATAATGGCAGCCTTGATTAATCTGGAATCGAGATGCAGTCGACATCTTAAAACCAACACGGTGCTTCTCCTGCGCTAAGCGGTCAGGTTCCGGGCTGTCTGTCACGACAGCTGTACATGTTTGATGTGAACGGTCAACTCTCATACTGTGACGTTTCAATCTTCATCGGTGTTTGTAAATCAGGGTAAAGTAAGAGGTTGCGATTAGTCAGGTTATCAGTATGAAAATATCAATTTTACCACTGATGATACTTATGCATATATTTCGATCTCTGGTAAAACATTTGAGCTCGGGAAGTTGTCTGATTTCGACGACCTTCGCTGTTTCTCAGAATTATCGTCGTACCAGAAAAGGGATGGGGGGAGCTGCTGAGAACTGGGAGTCTAAAGACCACGTGGGGATAACAGGAGGAGTGCCGAGTTGCGTGGAGAGAAGGGAATGTGGGAGGGGAGATAAAACTTAATGGAATTTTAGGGTAGGATTAAAAAAGTCAAGCGAAAACGAGGTTAATCGTATCACACCATATCATTGAGTGTTTGCCTTGCTTCTCGTCACTTGCCATCAATTATGCGCTGCCTGTTGTACAGACCAGACCCTCTTGTAGCATGAAAGCTCATTTTATAGTAGGCCGGTTCAGTTTAAATATCTATTTTCCAAGGTTCCAAAAGAAGCATTTTTTACAGAGGATCTGTTCCGTACAATAGGCAACGCGTAAGTAATTGCTGGTGTGTAACTAGAAGCGATCACTAGAAGTGATATGGTTTGATATGTTTAATTTTGTTTTAACTTGAATTTTTTATTGTTACGATAAAATTCCGAGAAGTTTTTGATCCTTTCCCCCCTCCCTCGTACGTAGGAAAGGTTGGGGGAACGAGTTTGGATGGTGGGTGCTGAGTTACGGAAGGTAGAACGAGTTTGGCTGGTGGGTGCTGAGTTACGGAAGGTAGAACAGGGTGAGGGGGATAAAAAGTGAAGAGAGACAGTTCGCAGATTCAAATTTAAAGTATCGGTAATAAAGGAACTTTGTTGTACAAACATATTCGATTTCGTTCTGCCTTCTGTCCTCAGCTTAACAGCCTCAAGCAGCTGTACATATAGGGGCACCACTAACTCAGCGATGATCGCTGAAGTGAAATTGCCCAACAGTAAAACAAAGTAAGCAGAAATACGTGCCGTCGTGAAGGCCAGATCTCAAGAGTATATCAGTAAAATTGTGCATTTTATTGCACCTCTTAGTTATGTTGAGAGCGCCAGCAAGTCGTGAGAACAGAGTTAAAGAACTCGATGACAGCTATTGTCAATTTTATCAAAGAGAGAACCATGGAGCATGAAACTTATTCGTTATTCCTCAAGTAATTTGTGTACATTTTTGGTTAAGTAGTTCTGTCACTGCGTTCCCTCAGAAATGAAAGAATATACTCCGAAAAAACGTTATAAAGGCCAATTGTGAGACCGGCCACGAATCTGTCCCGAATTCGCTTTTCTTGAATTTTCCCCATGTTTATCGAACTTCTTTACACCTTCGACATTTTGGGATGACTTATGACTAATAATCTCGCTATTTTAAACTCGATGTTCATGTTCAAAGCACGTATTTTGTTCTCCGTATAGTCTAAGACGGTTACGGATTACATCAAGAGAGGGATTTGAATCTCGTGTTCTAGCGAGTCCTGCCACGCTCGGCCACCCCTCATCACAATGCCGACACCATGCACTCAGGGCTCGCCTTCAACTTCTTCTTAGCTTCAACGTGAGGTTAAGCCACCGTTGCCTTATTTTATTTAGCTTTTTGTTTTACACTGTTCGCTAACGTGAATCTTTTCTTGCATTATTTCGTGCTCGTGCTTTTGCTATGACTCACGTGGTGTCTGCGAGCAGCGCGGCTTCCTACCTGACACCAGACGGTGGGGGCCGGGGAGGAGCGGAGAGAGAGGGGGAGAGAGGAAAAGAGGAGGGCATCAGGAAAAGGGGTCGTGTCCCCTTGCCTCCTCACTCGCATCAGCTGCTGTTGCCATGCACTCTTTCTCCTCTTTTTCATTCACTCTTTAACCTTCTCGGTGCTTTGTTTCACAGCTTTCCAAGCTTCACCAATGCACTTATCGCAGATGAGCTTCCATTACATCTAGGACTCACTCGCCCCTCGCTTGCTCAATTTATTTCAACTCGCACTAAAAATGACCTGCTTTTTACGTCCCTAAGTATTATTCCACTTTTGCGTGCAATCACCTGTTTCAATTTTGATCCATACCCATGACAAATTAATTATTTGATCTAATGTTTTTCGACTGGTAGAAAATGTGATGAACTTCCCAAGTCAAAAAGCAAGTAGGAGCAAAAGCCACAAAAGGCGTCGGTAGCTGCGAAGAAGACACTCACATGGACGCTGAGAAGGTTCTTTTTAAACTCTATGAATACAGCACTTCTAAGAATATTTTAGAAGTTCGCAAAATTCTCTTTGATAAATTTGAGTTCACAAAATGCACAAGTTTGCAAGCACTTTCAAATTGAGCCATGCAAGGAGCTTAGTAACAAGGGGTCAGGCGAGCTGTGTATCCTCTTGGGCACATTTCCCTTGCTGTCTCAAAGCTTCTTGCTTCCACATCTCCGTCACTCTTTAATTCCAGTATTTCGTCTCGTCTGGACGAGACGTTAGAAATCAGTTTTATTCAAAAATTGTTTTCTACGGATTTGAATTAGACTTTGTAATGTCCTTGAAGGAGGCACCGTTGAGCCAATAGCTTTGAATTGAACTGAAATCTCTAGCAGGAACAAGATTACGATGGAAATTTGACTTTAGAGTGGATGCTTGCATATTGGCGAACTTGTGGAAATTGAGATATATTAATATTCCACTGCCTACATGTCAGAAATATTTATCGATTTCTCGTGCAATGGTGACTTCAAAATTTCGTGCTATGGCAAAGAAAAAATGATTCCGAAAAAGGAAAATTTTGAATGTTAAAGCGTATTTTTAAATGAAGACGATCATTACGTTATTCCTAGGGTTGAAAGATTGCATTTTAAAATGTATTATTTCGAGAAAATGCTAACATATTATCATGAAAGTCGATGACATATTTTGCATGTTTACTAGAGCAATCTTCAGGAAGTGTTCTTTCATTTAATTGTAGGAGAAACTTCACTGTGTTTGTGCGGCGGGGAATATGGGCAGGTGTTGGAAAATAAATTTTTTGGTGGAATGATTTCACACACAGAAATAATTCAAGGAGCAGATGAAAATCAACCGCCATAAAGTCTTTTGGGGTGATCTAGGTGCCTGCACAGTAAGGTGTAATTAGGGAGCTATACTATGAGAGATAAGGTCTGTACACAGTTGCGGACCGATGTTCTTAAATAAAATGTTATGAGGTACTGCATTGTGTTTACAAATTATTAATTGATTAAAATCTCCCTACGTAATTAAATACATAATCGTATCCGTATGAAATAGCGACGATGGTGTAGGTTACCATGGCCGAACTTGATATTTGTTTAATACAAATCAAGTTTCTGAACTACATAGCGAGATCATTGCTGAACAGTAGAACACGTGCACTTCACGAGCGTCTTAGGGAACAAGTTTTTACCCCTTATAGAAAACAAACTTTTCATCAAAAAACCTGTCAGTTTTTCGAGCTCCGTGTGTTAAGCAGTGGCTCCTCAGGGCCTAGCCTAAAGAGGACGAAGAGCATTATTTTACCGCTCGTATATTTTTATTTTCAGTAACAGGTTCACATAGATAACCATATGGCGTGAGTTCAACGGCGCTAGGGCTGGTATTCGGTACAACGTCTTCCAACATACGATTTCGTATTCTAATTTCTCATGAACAGATTGTGGCTCATGCTCAAATGCTTAGTGGGTAAGCTCGTTCGAGTGTTGCTTTTCAAACTCATTTTCTCCTGTAATTGCACTAGCAAGAAGAGTTTCAGTGTGCGTAATGCAAAAATGAAAGGTTGTCTATTCCATTCGTTCGTAAGTAATTTTAAACAGGATTAAGGTAAACTTGCAAAAAGAAAAATTATGTGGTTTGGAATGCCTAAATTACTATTAAAATTGACGTGGTTTAGTTAAACTCACAATAAAGGTAAAAGAACTAAAGGGCTCTGGTAAACGTATACTACAGGTTAAAGTATTACGTGGTTCAGATAGACTTATTTATTACAGGAAAAGGAATGACTTCGGTCCGAAAAATTCAAAATACATTAAAGGTTTCCTCCTTCAACATGGCGTTGGCATCTATATAGAGTCCCAACGTTGACGAGAGTTTTAATGATAGGAAATAATTGAGGAACGTTGAGTTAATGTTGCTTCATAATTCAATTCACTGACCGCTATCGCAGCATTCCAGCACTTCACAGGAGCTTCTCTAGGGTCTTCACACATCAGTCGATCAGCTGGAAGCAAACACATCCTGAACAAATGCCTTTTCCCTTACGTTTCTCTGCAAAATCTCATCTCGACCTCATCGTTAGAAGCAGTTCAAGAAGGTCAAATTCAATTTTCGTCAAACGTCCAGTGAGCGAGAACAAGGAACATAAGTGATAAGTGAGATTGTTTTTATTTTCAACCCTAATAATGTTTTATACTCATGCGTAAGTACACACTGTTAAAAACACGAGTCTACAACGGCACGAAGGTAATTCCTTGGTTGTAATCTCACACAAACGTAGCCCGATGCTTAAACACTGAAGGGTTTTAGCCCTAAAGCTAAAAGATTGGCTCTGGTCTAGGAAATTAGTTTGCAGTAGATAAATTGTAAGCTGCGCTCAAGGGTTGAAAAATGAAAGCTATTTAAATAACAGAGAATCCGCTAAATAAAATATACCTGAAGGTAATTCGCCTACACGATGATGAGTTTGTCGTTAAATAGTGCACCTACAAGTTATTTAGAGGAATGAATTCAAACGTCGGTCTCAAATTATGAACAAAAGCTGTGAATAAGTTCCGAGCTGTTTACTTATTTCAGTATGACTCTTTTCTCCACACACTTAAAAGACATTTTCTTTGGTCCCTTCGTTCTCATCATAGAAAAGAGCAATTTTGTTTTCCATTTCGTTTCTTCTTCTGTATGTATTTCTCTTTATACTGATTTTAAGCAGGTAGTATTTACTCTCACAGAATTGTTAGCTCTAAAGTAAAGCTGAAAATCGAACGGTCATCCCAGACAAGAAATAAAGATGTCTTACGCGTATGAGCATGTGGTACATGTGTGTGTGAGCATGTGGCACGTGTGTGTGTGAGCATGTGGCACATGTGTGTGTGAGCATGTGGCACATGTGTGTGTGAGCATGTGGCACATGTGTGTGTGAGCATGTGACACATGTGTGTGTGAGCATGTGACACATGTGTGTGTGAGCATGTGGACACCACTGCGCGGCAAAAGAAGTTTGGTATTTTCACTCATTCTCTAAAGCTACGTATCACAAAAAATGGGGAAAGGTACAGCCTTGAGGAGACATTTATTCCTGGGTTGCATATTTTTACAAATAAAGGAAGACAGTATATTAAAAAAGTTGTACTTTCAAAATCCTTTCAAGTGAAGGGAGATTTTGAATTAAGAAAGAAGTTACCGGATGATTAGATCTATCTTTTAATAGATAACTTCCCTATTCTCTTTCCATCAGAACCGAGCAATTAACAATAAGCTCCCAATTAAGGTCGGAAACGACAGACTAGCATCGCCAACTCGCGCTCAGTCTGGCTTGAGAAATTCAGTGGATTTTCAGGGGCGAATTTAAATTAGCAGAGACAAATTTCGGACAAAAATCAGCAGTGTAAGGCAAATTGAACTCTGTCCTCTCCAAATTCCCAAAACAAAATGTAAAAATTGAGCGTTATGTTGGTTGCACAGAATTTACTTTGCAGGCAGTTACAGAGTTTTATTACATCGACCACAGTATCAAGTACAGTACCGTACAATACACCGTTGTTGATCACATCTGCATCTCATGGGACGTCTGCTATTCGTCTTTCTCTATTTTGAGAACATTCGTTAGCTAGGGCTTCCATCTCATGTAACCTAAATCAGGAAAGACCGACACTCTTGTCCTATTTGAGGTGTCGATTCAACTTGAATACTAAACTACCCGTGAACGGTTTGATCGATTCTTTCATCCTAAAAATATAAAGCTTTTATGTAACTTTTTTGCTGTTGGCAATACAACATCCACGAAGATGAAAAAATGTTTCCAGACCAAAATGGCCGGGGCACTTTCAAACGTACTTACTTACTTTGTTAAGGTGTGACGTCGCCGACGCAGGCACCTTTACGAACATACGCGGCTCAAACTGCAGAAGCTCTATTCATATACATAGCATCTCGTATCCACGATACTGTTGATCCAAACCTTTAAATTTATAACCAAGAAAATTATTCTCCCCACCGAATTTTCAAACCTACATTTTGTCAAGAAATTTCGTGCCTCGGTGTCCAGAAAGTGTGCAATTTAGTAATTGTAAGGCAGCTTCCTTTTTCGTGTTTCTAAAGGTACATAAATTTCAATATAACTACTTGGAAGCTCGTAGGCTCGGTTACAAGCCATCAGGCAAGCAAGCAAGAAGCAAGACTTTTAGTATCATGTTAGACCACCCGTGGCCCGTTGCATGGGTCACCATTTTAAAGTCAAATTTGAGCCTCTAATGATTATTTTCTACTAGTAGACGCGTCCCGTCAGAAATGGAGGGACAATTATGATGTCAAATTCTCAAGATGCCCTCTTATTTACGGTAACTCTGACATGAAATAATGTTATTTTCAGTATCACTGATACGGAATGCCTTCTCTGAATGCCTTAGTTTACGGATCTGGACCCGGAAATTTTCTCCTAACTAAATCTGTAGGAGCGTGACAGAGAGACGGACCAACCAATTTTAGAATACAGTACAATTTTCTAACCCGTATCCGAAGCCAAATAAAATCATTCATTCTTTTTAGTCCCAATGGACCGGAACCATGATACGATAGAAAAACATTATTTCATTACTCAGATGTGAGTTTTGAATTTCTAGTTTATGATATTACTGAAGAATGAGTGCGGTAACAGGCAAGCAAGCAATAAAACAAACAAGATGATCAAAGTTTTAGTGTTACACCTCACCCTTTGGATCACTATTTTAAAGACCCATTTCAGCCTCTAATGGGTCTTCTTCATCCCCCATCATAGTAACAGCCGTCGTGTATTTATATATATATAAGCATCCCGCCAGAATGGCTGGATTTACTATGTTTATTCTTGAATTGAATGGTATTTTCTCAGTGAAGCGTGTGATAAGTCACAAATGTTTCTCACCGTTTCCTTTCAAATCAACAATTCATAAACCAGCTAACGTATTTTATCAAATGAAACTTTCAAATTCTTTAGATTACATTCATTTATAGGCATACGATATTAATCTACTGAAATTGAATGATTAATGTAATCTAAAGGACCTAATCTCTTATTTAATAGAATACGACATGACAGTATTTTAGTTAACATAGTTTGCTTATTAATAGTTGACTTCAACTGATAAGATGAACAGCTTCACTGAATGAATCATTCATTTTAAAATAAACTATGATAAGTCCACTCAATTTTATTCCGGGGCGTACGTTGAAAAACCCTTTCGTATTTAATAAAAGATGAATTTTGAATTTCTGCGCATGAGACTACTGGAGAACATGCACGGTTACGAGCGAATGAGCAAGATAGCGCGAAGTCGATCACAGTTTCTGTATTACGCTAGACCGCCTGCAACCCGCGGGACTATCCCTATTGCAGTATGATTTCAATTCTTGCTTCTTGCTCATCCTTTTTGGTCTCCAGGGCGGGTTTTCTACACCACTCAGGACCCGTTGGCGTATTTCAATCGACAATTTCTTTTTAATTCGGTGCTTCTTGTTTGTACTTTTCGTTTTTGTAAAGCTGTTTGTCAATGTTTTTTTCAGATGGGAAGGGGATGAGCGCTTTCAAATATTCAAGGTCTATGCCGCGGAAATTCTGTTCATAGTCAACCATCTCGGCGCGAAGTCTGTGGTTTTGTTTATCTGTCCAATGCTTTAAATTATAAACAATAAGATGTAGTTTGCATCATTGACGCAAGGCCTGAGTTTAACACGATTTATTTCGAAATTCTTCCTTCCATTGATCAGAGGTGTACTGTTGTACTACATCACCCGTAGCCAGTTGGGTCATCATTTTAAAGACCCGTTTGAGCCTCTAATGATCCTTCTTTATTTCTTAACAAACATTCAAACAAGAGAACCAAATTCATTCGCTTATGTTCCAGTGAAATATAACTATGATACGATTAAAAAAACGCTGTATAATTACTACGAGATCAGTTTTGAATGTCAGCCCAAAGTTATATCTGAAAAGTGTGCACGGTTTAAAACAAGCATGATGATTAGAGTTTTAGTATTATACTACTCCACCCGTAACTCTTTTGGTCACTTTTGAAGTCGCGCTCAAGCTCCTAATGATTCTTTTTTATTTCCTAACAAATATCCGAAACAAAACATAAGTCAATGACTTTAGTTTCACTGAAACGTAACCAATACGATGGGAAAACCTTAATTTTATTCGTGAGCGATGAATTTTTAATTTTTGCAATACGTTATTACTAAAGACTGTGCACAGCTTCAAACAAACATGATGATCAGAGTTTTAGTACCGAGTGATTTTTAATGACGGGACCGAACAGAATCAACTCCTATTTCATCAAACGAATATTTAAAAACTTAGCATCTATGATATTCTGCGACGTACCGGTTTTATTTGATATCATTGTATCCTTAAGAGATACCTAAAGGGAAGAGTTTACCGCGATAAGCCCATCGATCTCCACCGACTCAAGGCATCCATCGGGGCAGAAATCCGACAAAGACCAGAACTCACTAGTGCCGTAATGAACAGCCTCCCTACGTGAAGAATATCGTCTTCGAAAAGGAATTAAAGTAAAACTTGTGAGTCTTAGGATTGTGCTGTTTCTCAGTTTTTCAAAGTCCTTCGACTATTTCAGAAGTTATTATATATTTAAAAGTCACACTTTATTTTATAGATATATAGAAAGATAAACAGATATATATGCACATCTAGACATAGGTGTTAATGCATAGATGTTTCATTCAAGTGAATGTAAATATATAAAATATTTGTCAAATTCAATTACTTTTAAGAATTCTCAATTCAATCTAATTAAAAAACAGAATTATCTCCGCTGATTATAATAAGCATATACGGCTATGCCACGAGATCCCCAAAGGAAATAGTTTTTAAATTTTATGAGATTCTTTTTGCCTAACATCAGGGAAATTTAGAACCCTTGTCTGTTCCTTTCATATCTTGAGAACGGGCAACTGTAGCCGCAAGACTGCGCTCTCTGCCTCTCAGCGCTTATGTTGTTAAGGCTATACGAGGGGCAGTGGGCGGGCAGCGATGTTTCGCTACTTTTGGCACAGAGCGAATGTTACATTCGTTACCCTGCTGATCATTACCCTGCACTTGCACGCGACTTGGTGCAGCTGAATCATCAGCCTCTCAAAGTGAATATCTAAATTTCTACCTACGCATCAGAGCCTGCATTTAATAATGATTAGTTTCAAAAACTAACTTCTATCTCTTTCGTTCGCGAACGAAAAATCAGCTCTTTAACTAAATGTGAAATGCATTGAAAGTTTTCAGTAATTTTCAACATCGAATCCAAAACCTCGAAGTCGGTTCAAAGATATTTGGTAGACTTTTGAACCGAGAACAAATGGTCTATGCACTAAGTGCCACGATTGTAGACCGCAATGCCGAAACATCTTTAGCTGGGGTAAATTTGAAACTAAATTTGAACTCCTTTCGCTTCATTGAGAGCCAAACGCTAACTCTTACACATATTGATTGAAAAACGTAATACCACTTATCCAATAATACAAAATAAAAATAAATTTGTGGACATTACATATTTACTAATCTAATATATCCGAAATAAGGGTCAAAATCCGGACGGTTTTCCATTCGAGGTTGAAAGCAGCAAGGTAAAATAAAGGCATTAATGAACGCTGCAGTGCATGCTGTATTACATTTCGCGCTACATTTTTGCCTGGTGGAATTAAATAAACTTCCTACCTGATTAGACATGACTTTATTTCGTTTCGTAAAAGAAGATTAAACAACGATGTTAAGAAATAGTAATTTTATTCATGTGCTCTACTATTTACTGGTCCACTTAAGATATGTGTGAGTATGGGAATTGACTAAAGCAAAGTAAAGTACAGCAAGATACTCTAGTACTTCGACGTGAAGTAGAAAATATTTTATTGGCTCTCAAAAATTACCGGAACACGCACATTATAATTTTCTCACACATCCAGACAGATAATTTATTAAAAAAATAGATATTTTCAAATCCTGCAAAAAATTGAATAAGGGCTTTGAAGAAACCTGCTGAGCACTAAAACTGAGAGTGTGATTTGACGAAATGAAGATTGCGTTATTTGCTAGTTTCGAATTAAAGGGAGGATCGTCCCAACACTGAAGCTCAGCGGCGACACTGCATTCATACCACCGGGCGCTTCTGAATAACTTCAACGCAGTTCGTCTCTGAATTTTCCTACATGAGTTGCTGACCAAACTTTTCAATCTTACCGTTTTACGTAAAACTTTCCTCGCAGACATAGGGATTCTGTCACTTGCTAGTTGAAGTTGGGGTGATAACTTTTTCACTTCCTTTTTTTAAAAATAATTTTACATTGTGACTCAAATGAATCAACCAAGTTTCACTTACTCAACGAGTTCTTCACTCTGTCTACTAATTCACGGCCGAATTTTTCCCTGAATTTAGTACGGTACTTTCAACTGAAGTTTTTGATGCTTCCTTGATCATTTACAAGTACCAGATAACCGTTCGACCGAGTAAAAATTGTTTCGAAACATCCATCATGCAATTGTTCAATTACTTTGAGATTTCTCCAGGTCGGTTTCGTTTCAATATCCTCATACGATAAATTTTGTCTTTAGTATACAATTAGAACCTCTCATTTCACAGTTCTATTGACTAAGTTCGTTGCATTTATTAATATACTGCTTTTCTATGAGCATTCTTTTTTGAATTTTCAATTTCATTTGATTAGCTCCTGTCTTGTGATACATTTGATTAAAACTTACTTGAGTGTTGAGCCAGACACGCGTACTTGAAGCACTATACGATAAATATAATTTGTAGAAATCAAATCAGTTAATTAAATTAGGCTCTTAACTGATACTCTATACGCTAAGAACTTTTTAAACTAATGGCAGGTTTTGCAAAGTTAACTTAAACGTTCAAAAATTTTGCTGAGAAGAAATTGCAGCGTCGTAAATAAAATCTGAACTTAAAGATGAAGCGTCAGATGATTAAAATTTTTGACTGCCGAATAGTTGGATTCGTCTTTATTTCTTGAATGCATAGAATGTTTTTTATTTGAAACGTGTGCTGCGTTTCCGTGAACGACTCGTGCGTTGCTTGCACACTGCTCAGCACGTCGAATACCGTTGCTTGCACACTGCTCAGTACGTCGAATACCGTTGCTTGCATACTGCTCAGTATGTCGAGTATCGTTACTTGCACACTGTTCAGTACGTCGAGTTTCGTGGGACCAAGAAATATTTTCTAGAAAAACGCAGAACAGGACATGGAACAGGTGCTCCAGGTATACAGTGTTGCGTAAGTTTCGAAAATTCAACGATGCAATGTAGCTACCATAAAAGAAGCAGCCCATTACTCCAATGCTCTCATAAGCAAAGCTAATATAATATAATGGATAACAGATAATTAATAGCTAATGCAAATGTTGGAGGTCATTTTCATCTCGACAGTATTTGGCACGACGTAGAGAACACTAATTTATGCCACATGAAAATGGTTCTCCTTTCATTGTTCCTAAAGTACCAACGCTACGGTGCAGCCCTCATGGAGACCGTAGAGATAATGTGCCCAAAATAAGGCCTCTAGTAGCAGGTATGCTCTTATTACACCGCTGGAAGCACTTTCTTAAGTTTGTAAAAGGCTGAGTTTTTAATGTTTCAAACTTTGAGCCCCTAATTTTTACTGATTACATTATTCCTGGAAAACCAATTATGAGTGTCAACTATCTCGTTTGACTGCTGCTCAAGATCCTGTTAATTACTAGAGAAGATTATCGCGCTTGATTTTGACCACAAGAAGTGGCATTGAATTGAATTCTACATCACAAAAGCGAAGACTGAATTTGGCGGCAAATTTTTCGCAGACTTAGAAAGAGCGCTTAAAAATAGTAGAAAATACACTCAATATTAGTTTAAACAACCGAGGGAGTCACTGAAATCATGCAATTAATATGAAACAGGACAAGATTCTCAAGGTTGAAGATCTAAGCTCATTCCATTATTTTATTCTGGGTAACACTCATCGAAACGCAGAAAAAGTATTCATTTGGAATTACCGCCTAGGATAACTCTGACTTGGAAGACGTGTGACGCAGAACCTTCGAAGGCATCACACTTGAAGAAGTTTTTTCTTCAGTTAGACAAGGTAATCTGAGAATTTCTGCTATTCAACTTTTAATCAATGAAATCTTTCTCTCCAATCCAATGAGCTTTGTCATTTTACTTCGCTGTACCTCATTTCTGAAAGCAAAGTTGAATTTGGAAACTTAGATTCACCAGAGTACATGTACAACCAGCTGCACTGCGTAGTACCCTGCAATCCTATGATCGAATAAGCAAACGAAGTATTTTTCACTAAAATTAATCAAATATAGCCTTTATTAGCCCTCGCTGGGCTACCACTAGGCTTATTATATGGCACTGCAGTGTTATATATCTACTATATATGTACTAAATAAATGTAAATGTGCCATGTAATAATAAACTTTATTATTATTATTATTATTATTAACTACCTTGTAGCAGTCGATGCTTATCAGTAGGTATTCCTCATCAGCAGGCTCAATTGACCTGCTCAGTAAGAGGGTCATGAGGAATATTTCAAACGTTCATTTCACATCCATCAAACTTGGATAGCACGCCAAACGTGCGGGCACAAACGCTTCTAAAGTGAGGAAGGATCTCGATCTGCCGTGACCACCACCTTGTTCCATTCATCCAACAAATTTTTCGATCAGCGCTAAAATTTCATAGGACAGGATGCACTTCTCGTGATGCTGTCTCACACTTCTATGCTGTTTACTATTTAAAGATTGTATAAAGTTGCTGTTCATACTGTTTAAAGTTTATTGGATGCGTTAACGTAAAAGTTGCATGCATGATTTCGGGTACTTATTAATCACCTGATGTGCGCGGGGCGTTGCCATTGTGTTCGTAATTCTTACAATTCTACCAACTATTGACTCCCTTTGACGCTGAATAAATTATGCGAGACATCCATTCAGTTCTCAGTTTGGGTACTCAATTGTTTAATAAAAAGTGAAATATTATACCAACTGACTTCAGGAAATTTCTCTTCGTTTGATCTTTTATAACCACGGGTATAATTTCTAAGCACATTCGCATTAGCATACGCTGACGAACCGCAATAAAATGTAATGGCATGCGAAGCCTTTTTCGCTTACAATTGCATTTTGCGCTCATTTCTCTCTCTATTTCTAAAGCTCGAAGCTGTTAATTTTTAACTGAAGTATACAAACTGAAAAATTGCAAATGATCGATGTATTTTTCTCAGTTTATAGGAAGCCAGTAAAAAGTTTCCATTGCGTGTGCAATGAGACCCAAATCGAGAATGCGAAAAGTTTCACCAAAAGCCATGGCCTTTTGGCACAAAGTGAGAGAATATCTGTTGGACTCACAGACATAGCAAATCCATGCCATTTTCTCACGAAACAATTTCCTGCCTCGATTTATAATGGATACGGCATAGCTTTTTAAAAGTTTGCTTGCGTAAAACACAGCCCTTTCAAATTCAAGCGAGGCGTTTTGTATGAATTGTAATTAAATATTCTGGTTAACCCAACTGTGTTCCTTTAGTATAGAAGCAAAAGACAAATAATTCTTGTTACTGTTTCCTGAAAAAAATAGTTTCAATATAATAACAAGCTTTCATTCGCATTCATTTACGGTCATTTCGATGGAAAAATCAACAATTTCAGGCACATTTGCAGCCAATGCTCGAAGAAAAATTCATGTGACTTGAATCGTCAGGCGCAGACGCCTTCCTGTGACGATTACCCCGGTGACCAACTCCTGGAGACAGACGATCCAGCTACTGGAGGAGGGTTCATTGAGGCGAGGTGGGGAGGGAGGGACGCCTGTGGGGCGGGGAAGATGCTCCCGTCTATATAAGGCAACCCCTACTGGTCCATATCACTTGGAGTGGCTGCAAGCAATGTGTTGGCAAACCTTCACAGTCACTTCAACCAGTTTCTTTGCGGGTGTCTGTGCTTGTACCGGGTGGAGAGCTCAGTGCTTGTGCTCCCCATCGGACGGCGAAGAGCGCGTTGAAATCCCTGCCATGTATTGTTTGAACTGGCTTTACCATTTTCAAGTGATCAGATGGTCAATACACTGAAGAATGTTCATAAAATCTCTGTTATCCTTTGTGAAATAATTCATGCCTTTTCCTTTCCGAACACCGATATTTTAATGAAACAATTTTCATAACGTAAACGTACAACGATATTAAAGATGCTAATAAATTTTTATGAAAAACAACCTTTTCAATTATGTGACGTGATATGAATGTTTGAATAATAAATTAAAGCTATAGAAACTTTTCTGAAAGTTTTAACGAATTCGTACGACTTGTTGAAGTAGTTCATGCTTTTTCGACAACAGAAGACAACATTTATTGGAATTTTTTTACTAGTAATAACAATGTCATTCTTACTATTGAGTACACACAGCTCTTTGCACACTGCTATTGCTACCTGAAAAGAAGAAGTTAAAAGCGTTTTAAGCGATAAAGATTCCTTAAGTAAGAGTGTCTGGTGAAATACCTGAAAGCTTAGTCGCACAGTCACCACCCAAAGGTCTTTTGTGACAAGCATGAATTTACTTCACGTTGAGAAGCGAATTCTTCAACAACCTTTATAGTTTACTCGTATTCCCAAACAAAATAAAGCTCATAGATAGAAGCAAAAATATTCTAATGCTTAGTCGGATGAAGCATTTCTTTTTACTATTAAATTTTTAAGTACAGGGTTCTAGTCAAACAGTTGTGAGTAGATTTGGTATGGAAATATAAATATTTTATTTTCTATGAAGTGAAATTCAACAATATGAATCTTTCAGGCCATATGTTCATGATTAAAGCACTGACATGCGTGTGTGTGATCCTTTACAGTTATATATCTGCTGCCACAACAGAAAAAAGTTAAGCTGTATCTCGAGTAGTTTTTAACTTAAGATTTACAAACTGCAATCAAGTTTGACAGCCACAAAACTTCAGAACAAATTTACTTGAACTTTAAGGTCTAAAATCAGCGGTTTTTGGATACAACCAAGCGAACGGGAGTGGCGAGACGCTGTTTTCTTCCCATCCTCTGTGCGAGCGACGACACACACTGGTGTGCCGCACTGGTCAGGCCCCACGTCATCAGCTGGCTGGTAAGTCCCTGCTCTCCTGATACGTCAGGTACTCTTTCTCCGGAGTGCATTATCTGGCATTAGCTTTTCCCGATGTTTTGCCTCTCCAACAACACTGTCATGCACGAGCAGGTAGTAGAGAGCTTGGTCCAGACAGTTCAAGTGAAAATTTAACTTTATACTAATACACAACTGTTGCTTGCTTGTTTACTTGGTTGGTTGGTCTGTCTCTCTGTCACGCTCCTAAGGATTTATACAAAAGAAAATTCCCGGGTTTACCTTTCTAATCAGCGAGACTGTCAGAGAAGGCAGTCCGTATCAGCAATCCTGAAAATAACGTCATTTCATTTCAGAGTTACCGTAAATAAGAGGGCATCTTAAGAAATTGATATAATTTGTCCTGCCATTCTTTTTCGGGGTGCATCTACTAGTGTTATATAATAGCGGTGGAGAATACCTACAAGAACAGATGGCTAATTTTCAAAAAAATATTATTTTTTCTGTATTTAACTTTTTTCCTTCAATGAGAACTAATAATTCTGAATTAAAAGTTAAAGAATTTCAAAACTGCATAAGTCAAAATGAAAAAAAAAATAATTTGAATTTAGAATTTTTTCGTTTTTTCACATTCTGACACAAATGACATTTTGAATATATATAATTATTTCATTTGGAGAATTATCAATCAGTTCTTGGTATTTTTCAACGACGTTGTAATGATTTGAGGCCCACATTGGCTGTACAAGAAATCGCTAATTTGTACTGGTAAAATATTCGCTCCAAAATTCATGTATTTTATTCTTGTAGACATAGCCGACAGTGCTTGTGCACTGTGAAAAAAATCCTCAATAGAGTGCAGAAGAAATCATCATTTAGGTGCACAGGAAATCCTCATTAGAGTGCACAGGAAATCATTTTCAAGTACAGGAAATTATCATTTAAACACACAAGAAATCCTCATTTGTTTGTACAGGAAATCCTTATTAAAGTTCGTGGGAAATCTTCATTAGAGTGCACAGTAAATCATCATTTTCAAGTACAGGTCCTCTAGGTGCACAGGAACTCATCATTTGAGTGGGTGTAGAAATTATGAGAATTGTGAGGCATAAAGTTGGGTGCCATATTCAGGATGTTCTTTCTTTTCAATTTATTACCTGAAGTTCCTGGCTTAAAATTGAGAACAACTCGCCAAATTAGTGTTAATTACGCTGAAGTACATACTTCTTGTCTACTTTCAGCTGTGAGTGATAAACTTTTATTTATAAAATTATATTATAAAACTAAGAATAAAAATGTGATGCAAGAGCAGTTAGAAGCTCGTGTCAGTAGTGTAATCAATAATTGGAACCCGAAAAACGATTCGAAACTTACGGCTAAGAACTTGCGGACGAGTTCTGAGAAGGTTCAGCAGGACGCAAAGGAGGAGACGGGGAACCTAGAAGCAAATTCGAGGTAGCAACTGACGACACTCAATTGGAAATTTTCAACGAAGGCATGGACACATCGCTTTGCCTAAATACCAGACCACTAAAAAGACGGGTAAACTCTACCAGCGAATAAATTATGATCAGTGACTGTTAAGTTATCTTCCCAAGCTTTTACATTGTTTTAAAGCTTCTGGAGAGTGAGTCCCAGTCTGGCACAGGCTCCGTGCGCCGGAGTAGTGGGCCCTCTCGGGGCTGCTGGTTCCTTGGATGTAACGGAAAAAATTCGTTCTGTACGATGGGGACCTGACACAAATGGTCTAAAAAAATTTCAACACATTCTCATGAGCATGAAATGGCAATTTTTACGAATAATATACTTTTGAACCAAACACTTTAAGCCTCATGTTAAATTTGCTTGGCAAATAATCGTTTTTCATAAAATCTGACTCAGGAAAGTGGTAATTTATCTTACGTGTGCTGCAGTCATTCGGTCCCGGTGCTGCCACATTTGTGCAGCCTCAACTTGCTCTCGTTAACTTCCATCTTACGCCAGGTTAAATTCACATTTATCCGTATGTGATACTCGAATTCTTATTTTTATAACTTTAGTGATATTTGTTGACTCTCGATCGTTTCCACTGTCGCGCTTTCCTGTTTTCCTCACACGACGTCTGCTTCCTCACGAGTAATATTTTACCTTATTTTAAATCATTGCTGTTTTTCTATGGTAGTTACTTGTTTTAGCGTCGGTGGAAAATAAAACGAAGGAAGAGAACTGCGTTAAATTATGCGATTAACATGCGACTCTGGTTTAATAATATTTACAGATTCATATGCATTTTAAAGAGCTTTCTAGACAGAAACGAAATATCTCAAGAGATATTTTAATGTTGTGGAATATTCTGATATGAGAATATATTATTGTCAACGTGAGCGTCAGTAAAATATTACGGGGACTGACAATAAAATTTGAAGAAACTTCTTGGTTTGTGGTCATCGAAATCATTTCAGGGGACTTTTTCAACTATCACAATGTGTATTTAAAACGTTTCCATTCGACTGTAATTCTTAAAAATTGTTCAATTAGAGTTTTCTCGGAATATTTCTGACCCTTATGAAGTCATCACTGGCTTATGTATCTCACGTCCCGCAGTTGTACTCAAGATAACTTCAAAAATTTGTGTTCTTTTGTGATGCAGCTACACTCCTCTGTTTTACTGTTCGTCTGTTTGCTTTCTCGTATCAAGTATTTTTCTAATCCTGAGTTGTAATCATTATTTCTTTCATTCAATTTTGAGATGTATCTGGCCAGACTCTGGATTACAATTTCTTTCTTCGTTTATTCCTGTCAAGTATCAATATTATTTTATTCCGGTGTTGTAACCATAATTTTGTTCGTTTTTGCAGTAACTAGGCTACAGATAACCATTTCTTTCTTCGTTTACCCTCGGCAAGTATTTTCTTGTTGCCGTCGTGTCAGCATTATTTTGTTAATTCACATTCCTCCTGTTTAGAAAAGTCATCATTCTGTCTTGTTGCTCTGTCTATTCTGTTCATAGGATTTGACTGCAGATGACTTTAAATGTGATTTAGAAGCCTAAGAGAAAAGCAAATTTAGGTGGAGCAGACCGAGGAAGAATGCTTGGCATTCGTGACGTAAGCAAAGTATTTGTCTTGTCCTCATTAAAGTATTTGTTGCTTTAAACATCAGAAGCACAACTGGAGGTCTCACTCTTTACCGGCAACGACGATGTCACGACGATGCTTTTCTCCTTATCTGAATGAAGCGTTCATCGGTCAATTTGCGGTCGCCACTGGCAACTTTTCACATACTATTATGAAGGGCAGAATTCAGAGCACGCGCAGGGCTGTGAATTTAATTTGCAACTCCAATTTGAGCATTCGTGAGGGGATGAAGGGGGGAGGGAGATGGGGAGCGTTTACCTTATGATTCTGTCAAACGGTTTCCGGGGCCTTATTCGGGTCTCCCAGTTCCCAGTTCGTTATTGTGTCTCTAACCACCCTCTCCTTTGACCCAAAGTTCAGATATACCATTGTGCCAAATTATTGCAATAGATTTGAAACCGAAAATGAAAGGGAATTCTAACACCAGTAAATTTCTTAGGGAGTTCATGTTATATCATAAGTTACTAACATGAAATGAAATATTTTTTTCAGTTTTGTTAAGGAATGATTTTATTAATGACACATTACTAAACATTATTGTAAAACCGACTCATAAGAAAAGCTAAAACTCTAATGGGTAGCAAATTTTTTCCAGGCCGATAGATTTTCAAAATTTGAAAACTTCCTTGTCACAAATGAAATCTATTTTAACGCTTTTACAACACACACGTTTGTGAAGAATTGATATGCTGTAGAGAATTCAAGTTCGTAGAAGTTTTACCTTCTATATTTTTTGATAGCTGTACCTGCTGCAATTTAAAATAGATTTGTACTCGAGGTTCACAAAGATTTTGACTGAGTGAGACAAGATGAAATATTGCGCAATGACGGTCAAATTCACAGATCAGCGTCCACACGAACCCTCTCAAATTTCACTTGCGCGATATTTTATGGTGTTTTTTTGAGGTTCCTCTTAGAACATATTATTTTTATCCGCTTTTAACTTTGATACCGGAGCTTAACTGTCCTAAAGTGAGAAAAAATTTTAGGTTGATGCCGCATAAATGGTTTTCTTTCAATCTTTTTCCACAGCGGAAGGAAAGAATGAATGTAGCTACAAAAGTATAAAATTAAATATTTCCTTAAATTCAGGAAACTTTTCATTATGAATTTTTAATTAAATTATTTCATTAATTTTAGTTAATTTACATCCTGTTAATTAATTGTGAAACTTTTTAAACTGTGTATCGAAATCAAAAACGGACTTTAAAATAGAAAATGCAACAATAGTGGGAATCCAATCGTACATGTATCAGGAACAGGTTTTGCTCGTGGAAGAAATATACCTGCAAAGAAAATGTGACAAACACCGTTTCTTGATCCTGTCTCAATTTCCGCCTTGACCTCTTTTAGAGCTCTGGGCGCATAGCGACAGACGTCTTGAGCACTAGTCATGGACTCACAGGGGCTCATTGTTTCCGTCTGCGGAGTGTGGTGTGTCTCTGTATTCAAAGCGCTAGCGTAGTGTGGAGTCGAAATAACTGTCGAAATCGGCCTTTTTCCGTGCTTCTAGAGACAAGGCTGGTCGTTGGCGAATGTGCGTAGCCTTACTAACAGAACAATACTAACTACTAACAACTTCCAACTACTAACTGCTACTAACTATTAACAATACAACTACTAACAGAACAATTAATAGAACAGAAGGTGTTGATCGTTTGTGAATTTGTGCAATCTTAATACATTTACAGAAAAGTAGGTGCTCAGTATTTGCAATCCTAATGGGTTTCAACGGGTAAATTAAAAATATTCGAATTGCAAATCTGTGAAGCTGAGTGAATTAATTGAAATGTTTGAGAAAATAATCGGCGTATGTATAAGGCATTAGTCGTTTAACAAAGAGGTTGGAGCGTCTGAGAATCTATCAAATTAAATCAAATTTGCAAAAAAAATTGAACCAGTAATTCACAACTGTGTTGAGTTACATCTGATTCTCAGAAAAGTCTGAGTTGGACATTCAGGAATTGTAAAATTCATGGTATATAAATCACAAAATCAAAGTTAGTTATCTGTGGATGGTCGAGTTGTAAGTTAGTTGGAATTTTTTGGAACTGAGACCACATCGACGACTCAGATCATGAGACTTTTCACAGCGCATCTAAGAATTAGGTTTCCAACTCTCTATCAGAGTAAACAATGAAGAAGAACTTCAAATTTCTGAGTCTTTTTTCATTTTTACTCACGGATTTCACTTATATAAGACCATAGCGCTATGAAATTATACATAGCTCTGACCTGTTGGTATAGTTTTGCATGATTACAGGTGTGTGTTCACGATGTGTATGTGTTTTTTGTGTATTGGAATCTAGTCATGAATGTATGGAAATTAGTTTTTTATGTATGTTATAGAAATGAATATTTATCACATCGTCTGTTTTACCTTTTGTTTGTCTTACTCGCAAAATTTTACATTTTTGTTTTTTCTTCATATAATTTGACTTTCATCACCTGCGCGATGATGATACAGTTATCAGAGTTTTCAATTCATTGGAAAACTATGAAATATAGAATAATAAAAATTTTTAGGTACTTCCCGAATATAAATAACAATCAAAAGCAACGGTCAGATTCCAAAGTATCATTTATTGGCTTTCAACATTTACACTACCATAAAAATTCCCAGTGTATTCATTAAACATGGTCGAGATATTAAAACCAAGTAGTTGCTTGGCAGATGACGCACTTGGATTGAAAAGAGCGAAAACGACTTTATGAGAAATAAGTTGAACAGCAAAGTCCATCCGATTGATGTTTGAGTTTGGAGGCGATCGGATTAAAGAACTACTTTACAGAAAACTCACAATTTATGTGAAAAAAATGAAAACTACCATAATTTTCATATTTTTTCACAAGTTAGGATATATGTAGAGCCATTTTTCAATCACAACCCTCACCAAATATGCCTCCTCTTCTTGTGCATACTCTATCATCTTGATCCTAGATAAAAATTATGTACAATGCTCTCGCAGTAACTAGCAAATTTTGAAGACAGGGATCCATTTCTCAAATACTGGGCACTCATTAAAGCTCAAAGAACTTTTTCATGATTTATATTTTTAAGTATCTAGGCTTCATAAACCGACATTTTTAAAACTATTTGGGAAAAGAACACAGTACATATGTAAAAAGTGCGTATGATTGAACACATTAGATACTTATTGGACACATATATTTCTTTGCTCCTCTGAATGACTGCTGCCTCAGCGAGGTTGCTCTCCCGAGAAACTCTCGAGAGCGGCCAGGTGGCTAGGTGTCTGTCGTCAGGTGCTCCTCACGCGATCTCGAATATGCTTTGAATGGAAGGCAATTGGTTCTATCGACATTTGTTACGCTCTGAAAGGTTGCCAAGCTGCTATTCCATTGACCTTAAACACGCTATGAAAGAAAACGAAATTGTTCAATCGAACTGAAATGTTCTTCGAAAAGAACCAAAGTCGTTCAATCGAGATTTAATGTTCCTTGAAAATAAAAAAAAATTATAAAAGTTGCACCGACACTCCCAGTATATGTTCAAGTTATGTTTCTTACAAACCGCATCACATTTGAAGTAGTTGTATCATCAAAAATAAGTGTTTTAAATTAGCCATTGCACGAGCATTGTGCACCCACCATAAAATATGTTATTTTCATCAGTACTAAAGAACTTGTGTGAATCATTCTGCAATGTCCACGTATTATTACAGCTTGTTTTAAGCATTATCAATGGAAATTGAAAGTTGATCATAACAAACGCTGTGAGGAATTTCAGCAGATATTCTTGGCGTGGCACATTTTGCAAAGCCGGTTGTAAAAGTTCACACTACAAATCCATGTTAATTATAATGCTGAATAATATCTCGGTCGAGAAAAAATCATGTAACTCTAATACTGAGATGAAAGAAAAATTTCAAACATCAACGTAGCCCAATTACTTTTTCAGTACTTCGTGATGACAGTACGAAACATACGACACCTTCCGTTTCATGATGCTTCGTCAATTTAATGCAAAGTATATATTTAAGCTCGTAGTATTCCTGTTTGCAGTAAGGAAGGCTTGAGAGCAAGGCTCATCCCGAAAAGTGTTCTTCACTGCTTGCCTGTTGTGTGCGCGACTCTTCTGTGAGCAGAAATAAAATGCACGAGTGCGCTACTGCTCGAACGCTGCGATCTGCTTCCTTGCAAATCGGATTTTATGCACCCAAGAAATAGTAATCTGCGCCTCATAAAATGCTTGACGCAAGGTATCATTTTTTTCCGCTATTTAGCTCGAGATTTCATTCAGATTTTTAAGTCACGCTCACATCCCTGGAGGAGTAACTGAATTACATTATTTATGCATCATTATTTTTCTTCGTGACATGCTTTTAACATTCTATGTCAAAGTGCACCTCGCCTGGCACGTAACGTGAAAATCTGTGTCTGCAAAATGAATGAGAAAAGTTTGCGACTTTAAATGAAGTCAGCGAAGGTAAGGAAAAATGCATTAATTAGCCCTAATCTGTATCATGTAACCCTCCGAGTGTTTTTAGTATTGCTCTTACTTTGTTTTATTTAAGGTTAAAGTGCTTGGAGTTTTTAGGGCTATGATTTATACTTAAGCTGTATACTTTGTACAAGCAACATTAATCAAACTCATAGTGGTCCTGCTATGTATTTTAATATTTTGTTCTATCTGCGAAGAAGAAGCAAAGTTACTGATGGAAGTTCCGTGAAAAAACATGTTTAGATTTATGAGCCCTGAAAAGCGTTTTTGTAAGTGAACCGTGTGGACAGACTGATAGCTCTTTTTTTCACGAAGAAAATATTGATGATCCTTCTCCACAATATTTTATTATATGCTCATATTGAAACATTATCATCAGATTATTGAATTTTGGAAATCTTAGGCTAGAATATTTATCGTGTGTGCTATTACTGGACAACTGTGAAAGACGGATCATTCATTAGCAAATGTTGTTCGCTTTACTTGTGATGAAGCCTTTAATCACACTTCAGTACTGAACTGACCATGTAATCTGTCGCCTCTTGGGTCAGTCGGTACAGTCGTCGCCAAGTCTGTGCATATAAAAGCACGTACGTTTAGTCTTCATGTGCAAGCTCTGTCGCCCTCCGGCTTGCTTTGAAGAGTGCTTTCATTTAGAAAATACAATATACTCGACAACGTTGCAGGCATAATTCGCTTGAAACGTTGTTTGCGTGTTGGCTTAAAAAGTGCCCTTATTTAAAAAATACAGTATATACGGCTTGACAACGTACGTTGCGGGTTGGCTTAAAATTCAGTTTACTTCTAGTGAATACAACACTCAAATTTTTCGATGCAAAAATGAAAATTTGCACACCTCAGTCGATAACTTAATATTTATTTCTAAAAAGCCCTAAATTCACCTGTTGCCTCACTATTGCGTGAATGTGAGTGTCATTGTCTTCTTCTTTGCTGCTTAATTTGCTTCATCACTCGGGGGCTTTTATGCTTTTCAAGCCGTCTCACCGAATTTGATAAAGCGCTCAAATCATTCGATCGTTAAACCATTTTTTTTGGGTGGTTGAACAATATCAGTACACATTTAATAACGGCATTTCAGTCAGTTCTTACGGTTATCCACCTTACCAACAATCTGTTTCCAGCCTTGTATTGATGTCGTTTCTGTTTTACGGGTATTATTGCGCCTGCAGCTCATTTTGATAGCGTAACAGAACTCGAATGGAAATTTTCTTGCCTATCCCCAGTAAATCACTCCCATGTTACGGTCACTTACAGCACTGAGGCCTTACTTTTTTCATAGTCGTTATTTCAACTGTGCAAGCAAACTGTTATCTCTAGAACTCGTTTTTTCACAGCATTTTCTGTGAGGTGCTCATGAGTGTCTATCTGTTCACCTGCACGTCTGTTACCAACCACCTCCACAATGCACAATTACCCCTCAGACCGCCAACTCCTCTCCGCCCTCCTTGTTCCACCCCTTCCCTCCTCCTCCCCACCCCCGCACCGCTCACCCCTTGCTTCCTCTGTGCTTGCTGTTACCAAGCACTGCGTTGAGAGGTGGTGGAGGTGATGGAGGTGGTGGGGTTGGTGGAAGTGATGGGGATGGGGGAATCGTGATGGAGGTCGTGGAGTGGGGATGCGCTGTGACTTAAAATAGTGTATTTCCTGACTAGACTCCTGAAGAGACCGGACTGAAATAATCGATTTTATCGTCAGCTTTTTTCAAATAATTCTTAATAAAAGTTGTGTCCCAATAGTGGTACGTCGAGAGCAGACGCTATCTTTACTTAAGTCGTGTGTGGTGACGACTTGTGAATACATACAACAAATGCCTATTCTATACGGGCTTTATTTTTAGGTAGGAGAAGAACTGAAACGCGTGGGCGACGTCAAATATTCACATTCGTAGACTACGCATGACGTCATCAAAAAAAAAAACCATAGCAACTGCACACCACCGAACCAAAAAAGCTGTTGAGTACGAGCCTGGAAGAGCATCACGCGTTTCATAACTTATGTCCCTGAGTTATGCGGTACAAGGACTTCCATGCTCGTGATTAGTGAACTATAATTATTAATGGAAAGGTGAGGCACTGTTCGTGAGTAGGTGGCAGTGTGGCCCATAAAATGAGATGGTTTTAAATCATTCATATAAAAGTTCCTCGATCTTAAAACAAAAACGTTTACAGAAATATGATGGTGGTTCGAGCGTTAGTCACGAAACTGAATGTGAGTGAAGGTTACTGAGGCGAGGGGATCAAGGGAAGAAGCAGTGAGAGGTGGTGATCGTTTTGCTAGGGTGAAAGTGAAAGAAAAGTTCATAGTAATTTATGCCAGCGAGTGGTGACGTGTTGGGACAGGGAATGAAGGGGTTACAAATGTTGATATTTTGGCTCAGAAATGGCGTGGCGATAAAATCATCACTAACTATAACTATGAATTATGTTTATGGGGACAGGTACAGCGACGCGGATGAGAGTGGCAAAGCTTTACGAGCTAAGCAACTAGTCACAATTATTAGCACTCCCAATAATAATATAGAAGACATTTTTAGAGTAGAAGGCGGTGCTGCTTGCGGTAGATCAAGAGCTGCGAGAGACGCTGGGTTAGCATAACGTGGTCTTAGCTTATATTCCGATGGCTGAAGATGAAGAAAGCGTTGTTCAATGCGAACTTTTGATTAGATAAGTCAAGCCTTCCAACTCCTTCTGGAGAAGTTAGATGTCGTAAGCGTCGAATTCGCCCTCCCAGAAAACTTTTATTTGCTCCTATACGTATAATGGCAGTTGGTAAACCAAGGTTTCCAGTTTCCAGCCCCCGACCGAGTCCAATTCCAGCCGCTCGAGTCCAAGTCCAGTCGCTCGAGTCCAAGTCCAGTCGCTCGAGTCCAAGCCCAGTCACTCGAGTCCAAGCCCAGTCGCTCGAGTCCAAGCCCAGTCGCTGGTGTCCGCAAGCATCGTCGCTTGGCGCTCGTAACTTTGTTGAAACTCTCAGGAAGAGCGAGATTGAAGCACGGCAATTTTGATGACTCCTTCCCGTTCCGTCAGACCAGCTCGCGTTTCAAGGAGGTTGCCGTTCATCATCACCCGAAGTATAGAAAACGGAGTGACTTATTAAAATCCGAGCTAAAAAACAACTTTTTGGTGTACTATGAAACTTTCACGAGTTAACAAAGGCATTGTAGTCGTACAACAGCAGGTTGTTTATTCTGAACAGTTTTGTAAAACGGAGTACTGTATTAGTGTTTGAATGAGCTTGTAGCTCTACTGATGATGCTAATGACTCACCCTCGGCATGCACGTCATTGAAACATGAAGAATTGTCATTTGTTATTTGTTAAAGAAAATGTTTTTTGGAAGGGTAACGAGTATTATAGAAGCTCGTTTAAATATGATTCCTCAACTCAGATACTGAAGTTGAGACAATGATCTGTGTTTCGATAGTTATTGTAGGACAGCAATGCTTTAAAGCATTCGTTTCTTTCATAGCACAAATCAGTGCAGACGTAGAAAAGAGCGCAATAAACATGCTCGCACGTCAAATTTGAATACAATACTTCGTTGAGCAGAATGATGGACGTTTATTTCATGTCTCAACCTATTATTTTCAGCAGTGTTCTAGTTTTGATGAAAAGCGTGGTTTCGTCTTGAGTTTCTTCCTTTTTATTTTATTTTTCATGCTTTTCTGTTACAGATTATGCCTTTTAATTGATGTATCCATATCACTATTCTCCTCATCATCCTTGGCAAGCTTATCACTACGTATCGAGTCTTAATTTCATCATAGTTTTTTCAAATGCCAGTGGTGAAGTGGGTGCTGAAGAAGAAGTGGGTAATGAGGATGAAGTGGTTGGTGAAGGTGAAGTGAGGTGGGCAATGAAAATAGACAGGTGGATATCAGTGAAATGGTCTTTCAAAAATGGGAGTAGAAGCGAAAATGGAGGCCTGAGGTGGTGATAGTAACGGTGAAATTGTTTGAGAAAGAAGAATGATGGGAAGGAATGTAAGATTGAAAGTGAAGGTGTTTTAGCAGCATTTCTTCCTAATGTATACCTAAATTATAATAATACTAGGCTGATAAACACTTTGTCTGTCCTCATACCTATCAATTACCTGCATATATTTTTAATATTTAGGTCGTAAAGGTCTTGTTAGTTGATAAAACGTAAAAGATATAAATCGAACCAAAACGAATAAGTTGTTTTACCATTCAGTTCCGTTCAGTGTGCAACAAAAATGAAGTAAACATGCACCCAGCAATACAATTAGATTCCATCCAGTATATTACAAAGGTAAGATAAATATACACCCAACAATATAATTCCTCCAGAAGAGCTCGAGCTAAATTCCCGGCTGTTATCTATTAGAGTTCAAGTTTTACCTAAATCTTCAAGCCATGCAATCATTCACCTGCTCTAATAACGATTTACAAACATTAACCAATAGATGACCATGAAAAATTTATACGAATAGGCGGACCCATTTCAGAGTAATTGCATACGATCTCGAATTCGATTGTTCTTTTTAATGAACATCAAAAGTTCCCCTAAATGTAATAATTTATTTATGAGGGAAAACGCAAGCCTAAAATCAATATCAATGGTACTGGAAGTGGCAGGAGTGCACTCGTCGCAACAGAGGGTATGAGAGCAAAAGGTAACTGAGAAGTGCCCTCGTGATGCGACCCTCATTTGCAATTACCAGCGCCCATCAAGGCCATTTTCTGTACAAGTCTTCCATTACGACTGCAAAGTCAACTATCGAACGATTTTAACTTAAATTCAAATAAGGAAGAGTGAGGTTGCAGCACGACTCGTAGTCTCGATGGACTCCTTCGCGTTCCGTCAGACCAACTCGTGTTTCTAAGAGGTTTTAAGTTGATTCAAATTACCAAGTTTTACTGATTCATATCACTGACGACGAGTCTGGTGGTTCGAAACGTCTGGTTTTTACACATAGAAAAGGTAATTTTAATTTATAACTTTTCTTGGTGCGGCTCCCTTTGCCCCACTTTCTCTTTACGAAACATGAGTTCCCTGGACAAAAAATTAATCACCTATTGTTTTTACGAGACTCTATCATGAAGGAAGAGGAGGCTCTGTCATGTTCTGGGGCTGTTTCAACCATATAAAAGTGGGCCTTTCAGTTGAGGTATCTATCAAACTAAACCAACATGGCTACCTTGAGCTGCTAGATATTCAAGTTTTACCATTTGCACAACATCTAAAAGCATAAAGGCCAGTTGCATTTGCCTATCTTTCAGGGTGACAACTGCCGGGTGCATCGGGCTAGAACTGTCATTAATTAGTACTACAATCTTTCAGGATATGTCTGGCATTTAGATTGGGCTCCTAAGTCTCCAGAGATGAATCCAATAGAAAATATGTAGGACCAAGCTTCCGTGACCAAGCTTCGGACCGCACTGCTATGCTGCACCGGCGCATTGCAGTGCATTTCCAGAGTCCTACGAATATTTTACTTTAAGAAGAATCCAAGATTGATAGTTTAGTCTATGTAATAGGATCAATATGAAAGCCTTAGCAGACATCTTTTATGCACTTTGGTTGTCATTTAAAAATGACCCAGTGTGATAGGATTGTCGAATATCAAGGTTCGAGTCAAACCTAATACGTCACCATGCACATCATAGTAGCCTCTTCACAGACACATTGTTCTTATGTTGAGGCGTAACACTAGTTCACGAAACATTCTAAAATTACCCACATACTCGGGTCACAATACGGCCGTGTGTAAATGCTTTGAGTTCTATGCCACGGTCTTATCTCAGTTACACCACAGCCTGAACACGGTCTTATTTCAGTTACACCACGGCCTGAACACGATCTTATCTCAGTTACACCACGGCCTGAACACGGTCTTATCTCAGTTACACATGTAGAGCAGGATTTGTGTAATACTTCATAAATCAGCACTGTGTCCCATTCCTTCACGTCGAAGCCGGAAAGTTTTCTCGATTTGTTAAGCGCCAGAATTAATTGACTTTTCAGTCGCACCTTATGCGGCGACCGGCACGTATGCACGTTCAGGTCCGTAGATGAATGCATCGATAGGCACTCTCACACTTGTAAGAGGTCAGTTGGCGCAGGGCGCTCGTGCAAGGAGGGTGTGTGTGCCTGCCACCTCAGGTCACGTTTCGCACGCGAGCGCTCGACGAGAAACATTCCGAGATAGCGGCATGAGTAATAAATTATAACGAATTATTCTTTAGTTCGTCACTGAAATAAACTATGAGGAAGCATTTGTTAAGCTATATTATACGTAATAAGTAATTTGTCTGGTTTGAACAGGATAAGAGCCTGCATTAACACGAACTTGATAAATTGCTTCGTGAGAGAACTTCATCATTGGTACCTGCCTAATTGCGAGCAATATTATCTAACTTTTGCCCTAATTTATTCGTGCTTTTCACTGTCAATTAGAGGGCCACGCAGGCTCCTGCCGGCACCTCTACGCAGTAGTTTGCATGGGGGCCATAAACGGGTTTGTCGGGTTGTGATGTCCTTTTAAGGCACTTACATCTCACATTACATCAATCCATCAGGACACTGAAGCATTTCCCTTGCTCAGAATATATCATGCTAACGTACGCGTTTCTTCGTAGGTTTGATTCTTGCTCTATCTGTTGTGGGTTTTACATTTTGTCGTCAGTATCGGGAACAAAACTGACCATGAATGTTCGAACAAGGGAAATAAAAAATGGCCTTGAAGCCATAGAAAGAGAGAGCGTATGATGGCCACGCAGACGACTGAGGTAACATTTTATGGATTTTGACATCTTGCTTCTGATCATTTAAAATGCAGACTCAGACCACGTGCAAGTTTTGTAAGTGTTGTCTGTATTTGGCGCAGCAAAGTTATCACTCTCAGGGAATTCTCATTTCATCAACGTATTTTTGAACGCACTCAAGAGCTCCAAACGTTTTCGCTTCCATTGCTTCGCACAGTCGTACAACCTAATGCTGTGAATTATAGCAGTGCATCCCAAAAGTTATTGTTAAGACCTGCCTTTTTATTTGTGTCTCTAAGTTGCCTGCGACTGCTGAAGTACCGCGACGACGTATAATTTCCTCAAACATTTTTGGACAAACTACGGAAGATAGCGCGTTTTTTTTTGTGTCCGAGTGACCAAACTGATCCTGAAACTTCAGGGGCGTATATTTCACGCACCCAAACCGAATGGAGCTTTCTCTTGCAATTAAAAATATTTGTGAGGCGCACGAGGCTCCAATTCTTGGAGACTCAAACCTATTCAGACGAGATCTTGAGAACCTGTTCCTGGTCCACACGCCCGCATGACTCATTGGCGTGACGTACATTTCTTTTTACTAACACGTGTATGACCATGAACAGTCTGCACACTGATGCACACTGGAACTGATATTTTAAAATTAAGTATTCTCTACAAGATGATGGCTCGTAAAAATATCACTGGGCAAACAAGAAGCGTGGTCCAAAATATTGGGGTCAGAGCTTTGCAAGCTAATTTTTGGGTCTTTTTTGTATTGACAAGCTTGCCTAGCGTGACAAGCTTTTCTAGTTTGAAAAGCTTCTCTAGATTGCCAAGCTTCTCTAGATTGCCAAGTTTCTCTAGATTGCCAAGTTTCTCTACATAGCCAAGCTTCTCTAGATTGCCAAGTTTCTCTAGATTGACAAGCTCCTCGAGCTCAAGTTTCGCCAGGTTGGTAAGTCTCGTAATCAGTTTTAGAGTCTGGCTGGTCTACTCAGATGGTGACCGCAAGGCGATGCGGGAGGGAGCATCAATGCATGGTGCTGGAAGGTGCAGTGCACCAGTTATTAGCGGGCTGCGGCAGCTCAGGTGCACCTCACTGCTACCTGACGGAGGCCTGGAGGGAGGCTTGTGCGCCTCTGCCTCACAGATTTTATAGCTTGTGCCTCACAGCCTCGGACAGCCATGCGCTGTCACTCCCTCTTGAGGTACTTGTTACCTCGCGACTGATGTAGCGAAGTTTCTGGGTATCATCAACACAGGGGGGCTCACTAAACTGAGTACTTCACTTTTGCACATCAATAATTTACACAATATTAAGCCGAGGTATAGAAAGAGAGTAATGCATCATGAATATAGCATAGTGACTGAGGTACGCATTAAACGAGACTAAATGAGCCAAAATCAGTTTAATATTATGGGAACTGTTGATAATCTATAGGGAGGTGTGCATTTATGTCAGATACCCATCATCTGCACAGCGCGACCCTCAAGTCTGCACACCGAACTTTAGACACAGTATCTACTACGCCCCCCGCTTGCAACTTACAGTAGGTTTTGCTGCTGTAATGCATGCGTGATAATACGAGCATATAGCGAGGATAAATATGCTTCACGACAGTACCCTCCTTTACACAGGGCACATGAGCAATGAGATGCGCAGTGTCGGTGCGGTGGTGAACGTGCAGTGTCGGTGCGGTGGTGAATGTGCAGTGTCGGTGCGGTGGTGAATGCGCAGTGTCGGTGCGGTGGAGAAGTTCGGCTAACTTTGTAGAGGGTCAACATGAATGCAGAGAAAATGAATGAAGCATTATTCACGCTCGTGACTTTAGAAACGAAAATTATGTGCCGCCGTAGAATTTCTGCTGTTTTAATTTTCTGCGTCCATTTGAGCCAAGCAGCGACGTCATTCTTTGCCCTTTGTACTCGCGAGTAGCGCGACTCATCAGGACGGTGCTGTTTATCCAAATTTGTTGAAATCACGGCAGGTGCAATACGTAAATCGGTAATTTCATGCTTTAAAATCTTAACAATATTTTAATGACCCTGCTCGCGCATTGCCAGCGTTGTGTATTG
>VOMN01096869.1:0-38430 GCA_014899125.1 Orchestia grillus | reverse complement strand
AAAGAAAACAAAGTTTCCAACAATAGGCAACAAACAGATTTGAAATACTGCATATTCATAGGAGATATAAGCTTTCAAAAAAAAGGTACATTTTTTTGGAACACTCTGTATATTCCTGATGTTTTTCTTCTACTACGGCGGCTTTACATTGAGAGAATTATGGATATTCCTAAAGTTTGAACATAAATAACCTCAATATCATACGTTTCTGTGATATATACCAAGCATCGCAGTACGACCTCATGTTAATTATTAGTTCATCAATGCGTAGTTTCACCTCACACAATTTTAATTTAGCCTTTTAGAATTTCAGTCAAGTCAAGTGCTTTATCAGTTTCTGGAACTGTAAATAACATAATTTTAATTTTCAGCATTTACTCAATCTGAAATTGGAATTACGTCATTTTAAGTTTCTAGACTTTAGCATGTGTGGTAGCAGTCATTTCTGAAGTACACGTATGTATAGAGATCCAAATGGGTAACTGCAAAAATATTTACTTTTGCCAGATGCGTATAAGCAAACTGCCTCACTTTTTATTCATCCAGGGTGCGATTTCTAACCATGCTTTTTTTACCAATTCATAATTATAACTGAATTACGAGCGAACAATTACTTTGTTTCACAGTTTATAATGACAATTTTTAACTAATTCATACTAAAACCAATACCCTACATATTGCTTTCTACTTATCGCAGTCAAAATTAATTAATTAATTAATTTCCTGACTATATAATGGTTTATAGTTCCCAATTAAACACAATCATAATGAATGATTTTACACTGAGACCAACCTTCACACTTTACAAGACAGTAAACTGCCCAGTCATCTTTCAGACACGTGCAGTTCTGAACGTGCACGCATGTCTACACCGAGCTCTCGTGTACGCAAGACCGTGTCGGGGAGGGGGGAGGTGACCACCACAACGAAGATTCACTGCGCAGGCGCAGCTCCTGTGCCACAATTTTTCTTCATCAGGCGCGGCAGAGCCCCTCAAGAATGTTGGTTATTGCAGCAGTAAAGATATCCGCAAATACTTGCCACCATTTCAACGATTTAATGGCCTCCAAGTGAGATTATCTGAGACTCATCTCGAGATTTTAGGTAGGATGTCGTCTTGACTTTTCTGGAGGTGAGACTATGGATTGGAATTACATTCCTGAGGAGACCTAATGTCATTAGGGGGCGAACCAGGGGGTATGTGGGGGGCAGGACGAACGGGTCTGACTGACTGAATGAACGCATGGGTGAGAGGAAGAAAGGATCGTGAGAGAGGTGCAAGGGGTGTAGCATGGACACTGTGTATTCAGTAATGGACAGAAGTATGAAAATTAAGATGTTCGCTGCCACATGACACTCATGTGCATGTGGTGTTTTGTCACTTTCGCATGTGGTATTTTGTCACTTTCGCATGTGGTATTTTGTCACTTTCAGCTCGACTGCCATTTAGCTAAGTTGAATTGCTATCAATAACCCAATTGCCTCTGACGCACATGCCCGCCTTCCTTGACCATGTTTGGCTAGAAGTGCTTCCACTTCATAAAACCATAGTGATAAGGAAAGCTGCAATTTGAATGCTCATTATTACAGACAATTATAATGGCATGAAGCAACGAAACTAACTATCATGGTGGCAACGAATGTGTCAACGAGTGGAACCATTTCCCATTCTGCAAAAGATTAAAAAAACGAAGGATTAAAATAAACGTCAGCGCAACCCCCTTGAACGAGATTTTAATAAACGTTACAAATATTCACCAAAGAAGCCTTATAAAGTGGTAAATAAAATCCACGAAGAGGTCTTCGCTGCCGCTATGAGTGAGTATGCAATAAATGCCTAGGCTTGAATGCGAGCTAAACAAGTCTCAGGGCGTACAATATTTAACACGATATTTACTTGGGTTCAGTGGAAGGCGCTGAATTATCGGTGGTCGGTGCTGGGAAACGGTACGGCACGGTCGAGTGAATTGATGTTATTATTTATTATATCAGCTAACATACTTTGTTTTGACCGTTTACCTTTGAGAGTGAAATTAATGCCACGGAAATTTCCCCCGCGAGAGCTAGTCGTAGTGACTAAATAATGAGGAATTTGTCTCCATCAGCTACGCTCATCCGTCGTTAGGGTTACAATTTTAGTAACAGTCGTAAACTGTTAAAGAGGCTGAAATTTAACTGTCATTCAGGAATTGAACTGTGATGGAAGGACCTAGGCTAAAGAGTTGATCACGTAAACTAAACTCCGACACCCTCATGGCAGGAAACAAAAGCTAGTTACTCAAGGAAAGGAACCCTATTCTACTGTTACTTCTACTCCTACTACTCAAGGGAACTATTTTTTTTCTACATAGAATGTAAACTGTGACCAAAGTGAGAAATGTTTCATCATATAGATAGGATGCTTCAAAATCCTGGCAGTGTTTATAATGATTTATGGATCTTCATAAAGATTAGATGTTTGAGAATTGCAGGAACCATCTAAAGAGAACGCTAATATTGTTCCAAAGTAGTTTACTGAACTTTAAACGGCCCTACAATCTCCAGATTCAGACCTCACTGAAAATAAGTACTAAACTCAATTTCCATCGATATGGGAAGATTAAGGCCAACCCCTGCTCTAATTCTGCCCAAATTTAAAATCCTGTGATTGCCACCCAAACATCGTGTCAACAAAACCTAAAAGATTGATTTCATTCGGTCAAAAAAAAGTGAAATGAAGAGCTATTCTGATTCATAACGTTTTTCAACACTTAGTGTATTGAACATATAATCGATGATCAAACTAGGTGTAAGCACATTTTTACTTTACGCGACACTCTCGAGTCAATACTGACATGCTTCATAAAGGACAGGATGCATGGTACATTCTATGTACAACTTTATAAGACAGTCTTACTTCATGTAGAAATCATGCTATATTTTTACAAACCATATTTTAACTAAAGACAAGTTTTTGATGGATCTTTTTTGGTTTGATTCCTTCCTAATTCGAGCTGGACGCGTGAAGCACGGGACTTCGTTGTTGTCGAAGGTGACAGGAGCTCTTTTTTCAGCGTCTTCATTGCGTGATCGCGTCTGTCTCATCTAACGAGCGAATCACGCCGACCCAAAGTTTGCTTGTTCCGAGTCTGGCAAGGACGAAAATTGGCTTGTTGCGTCGGGGTCACATCTCCTGCTGCTCAGATGATGAAGCAGGATCTCATGAGCTCTGTGACGAGCGAATGGTACGATGGCTCTTGGATTCCGGAAGAAACAATTGCTAGTTGAAGCGCGGACCAAATTCTGGTGGGCCAAACGGTCGAATTGACAGCAAAACAGTTACTGTTTGAAGTAATTCGCCCATGAAGATCAAGCTTTAAGTGCATGAATAGATTTACATATTTTATAGGCGATCAAAACACCTGCACTGTTCTATGTATGGTTTGTGCCAAGTATATTGAAAATATGATGTGTACTTCATTATCTTTTACATTCTACGATAGAAGAAGAAATTCATATCGGATAAGACAGACTTTCTAAGAAATAGCACCGTGACACAAATGTTCACCCTCACAATCTAATACTTTTAAAACTGATTATATGAGCGGGACCCCACTCATCGTGACTCATTCTGCAAGTCATTCAAACAAGGTGCAGAGTTTGCGCTTTTCGGTTTCGACCTTGTTTCGGCTCTCCGGTATCGACATGCGGTTGCCTTCTGCTCGGCAACACGACGCACGCTTTTGAAAGTAGAAACAGTAATTGGTTCAGTTTATAACTTACCACAATTTTAAGGGTTCCTGCACCATGGAATTCGTCACACGTCGAGCACTTTGGTCGAGCTAAGGCCATTTTTTAGGAAATTTTTCTCACGGAAGTTTTCCCATCGATGTTATTCTTGGAGTCTTCCATGTTTTCATTGTTCAGTAGTTCCCACATTTTTTATCTTTTGATCTTTCCCTCGGGCTTGTAAAAGTTTTCGTTGCCTTGGCGTGTACCAAAATTGCTCTCAGTTTGTACCCAGGCCAGAGTTAGCTATGTACAATGAAGAAATTATTAAGTACGTACTTATAACTTAATTTCTTACTAGCGCAGTTTACTCTCGAACTATGCCTATTTTGTACCATACGTGAGCTATTTTGCGTTGAGTGTATCCCCAATTCATGCCATACATTAGCCATTTTGTGCTGCATTCAACTCCAATCTGTGCCCCGTGCGTGCGCTGTTTAATTTGCACTGAGCTTTTCCCAATCTGTCGTACGCGTGTGTTATTTTGTACTTAGTGCATGTGTTCCCAATTTGTATCATCTGCGTGTTATTTTGTACTGAGTGTGTTCCCAATTTGTATCATCTGTGTGTTATTTTTTACTGTGTGTGCTCCCAATTTGTATCATCTGTGTGTTATCTAGTACTGAGTGTGTTCCTAATTTGTTCCACGTTCGCGTTATTTTGCACTCATTGTGCTCCCAATTAATACCACGCACGTGTTGTTTTGAATTCATTGTGCTCCTGATTTTCATCACGTGTGCGTTAGTTTGCACTGAGCGCGACCCCAATTCGTACCCCGTGTGTGCACCCAACAACGTCCGGTTTCTAAAGTTCCCACAGACCTGCGCTGAGTGGGGCGAACGTCCTTCCTCTTCCTGAAGGTTCCGACAGCTCAGCAGGGATCGTGTTGAAGTTCACAACCGTTTCTGCTGGGTCATGATTATTTTGGTAATTTGTTGAAGAAATGTGGCTCGCAACATTTAAAGCCTTGTACTAGCGTTCATAGAATTTTTTAAAATTTATTTCAATAGCAGTGTCAGGTTAGAAGGGTTGATTCGAATGAAGGGATTCTCTGAGTGTATAGGCAAATTGTCCAGCAGAATAACCAGAAAATTTTATTCCAACGTCGGTTCTTATGCTAGCGTTTCCTTATCTGAGTCTTCCTTAATTATGCCACAGTTTTCCTTATTGCCAGAGTCTTCCTTATGCCACAGTCTTCCTTATTGCCAGAGTCTTCATTATGCCAAGTTTTCCATATCACCAGAGTCTTCCTTATGCCCCAGTTTTCTATAGTACCAGAATATTCCTTCTGTCGGAGTCTTCCTAATTCCTTAATACATTAGATGACTGATTTTGTTTGTTACTAGTCGGTGGTGTCAGCAGCAGGTGTGGGGCGTCGCGGCACCACGGCTACCCAAACAGTCGCCGGCTCGTCTCAAGAGACTGCCCGCGGTGCGGGTGAGCGCTTTTGACAGCCCTGTAGAGCGCGTCCCTAGCGCTAGAAAGTCGTACCGAAATTGGACTTGTTGCGTGCGGGTATCTGGGATTTTTAGCCTGAACTCTTTACGTTTAGGTAAGAGGGGTGATCTTTAGACTTAACTCTTTAGGTTAAGGTAAGAGGAATGATCTATAGACTGAACTCTTTACGTTTAGGTAAGAGGGATGATCTTTAGCCTGAGCTCTTTAAGTTTAAGTAAGAGGAGTGATCTTTAGCCTGAACTCTTTACGTTCAGGCAAGAGGGGTGATCTTTAACCTGAACTCTTTACGTTTAGGCAAGAGGGGTGATCTTTAGACTGAACTCTTTACGTTTAGGTATGAAGGGTGACTTCTAGACTTCACTGTTAACGTCTTAAGAGCCAAAGGGGTAATTTTTTTACCAAACTCTTTACGTTTCGAGAAGTTTAGGGCTTATCCTTAAACTAAACTCTTTATGTTTAGGACTCTTTATAGGAAGAATGTTTTCCTGTAATGCATGCAAGATGAAGACTGTTATTAATAAAAAATGTTCTTGTCATGAGCGATTAAAATTGTAACGACAACATAGGACGAAAATTCTATTAAAAAATGTATAAAAATAGTGATTGCAGAAATTTTCGCACACAGCGCAGCAACAGCTTTTAAAAAATTCAATCTATTTTGTAAACTAATTTCATATTTGAATCAATTGTTAGTAAAATATATCGATCTTGAGCGTATACGAGTAGTTCTGCGCTGCAGTACTTAAAGCGCATCAGAAATTTATGATATGACGACGACCATATTGACTTTCTAACTTGAGATAAATGTACTAATAGTAGTAGTAGTAGAAGTAGTAGTAGTAATAGAAGTAGTAGTAGTAGTAGTAGTAACATAGACTTGCATGTCTTCGGTGCCCCGGACTATGTTGCACCGATACAGAAGGGATCATTTAGTATGGACTATAAAGAACTGGGAATTTATCCACGAGATCTGTTCCTACACAGGATCTCCTGCACATAAAAATCGCAAGTTAAGAATGAAGAGGAACAAAAGACAAGGAAGAGATAGCGAAGAATGTGTGTAAGTTGAAAAAAGTCAAGTGGGCATGAAAGATCGAAGTCCTGAAAGTTTATGTATAGCTGACGTAAGCTATTTAGCTTGAGGGAAATAGAAATTTTTTGATTTGACACCCACGTAAACATGGCGAAGAGCGAATGTTTTAGAAGTTGCAGACGATCGCGAGTTTTGATAGAAATTTCAATATATGTCATGAGCTACTAGAGCGTACTTCCCTAAAGCTGTACTAATTCTACAGTTATGCCACTCAAATGATTTTAGGGCAAATAGTAATTAAAATGAGTGACACGTTTCTTGGTCCATTTTTGTACTCGAATTGCGTGGAACTATCGATTCATTTTGAGGGAAATAGAAGCGTAGGAATTTCAAAAGACGTGAGGAAATGAAGTCTGATATGCAACAATTGTAAGTTGTCAGTCCTTCAACTACCTCATTGAAACCGTTTAAATGACATGACGGCAGCCTTCTCCGTACGACGACATTTCTCGCTCACGAGCAGTTACACAAGCACACGCCTCGAGCCGGAGCTAACGACCGCGAATAAATATAATCAATGAACGCTTAAATTATCTAAGGCCCTTGTGAATGTATAATTTTAGTGGCGACCGTCCGTGCGTGAAGCACGAGACCGGCGCCAAACTTAAGGCACGTAATGGCACCGCAGTGATTGTGTGTGGACTCGGGTACCTATCGAGGCTTTTATCTAGCTCGTTATGGTGGGCGAGTAGCAAATAATTGCTCGAGTTATCCGAGTTATTCTGACCATTAAAGTCCTTCTAATGGGGGCTTGAGTTGAGTAAATTGTTTGAGTGGTCCGGGAGGAGGAGGCGGCGGTGGCTGCCGCCGCTGCTGACCTCCATGTAAGACTTGGCTCTGGAACACACGTATTTCTTTGTCTAGTGCTCGACCAAGCTGGCTTCCAAAGCCCCCTGCCATCCGGCATGACAGAAAGACGGTCGCCCACTTATCAGAACGATGAGTGGCAGCTTGAAGCCTCATGAGATGACGTTGCTTTTTGAACGCCACTCCATAATGCACGACGAATATCGAAGCATGAGGCGGGGAATTATATGAAATTACGGTGGGTTTCAATACGAGATGGAACGTTTCACTTGACGCAGGTGAAGTGGTGCAATTTATGATACACGCAGAACTTTACAGTAAGGGGAAGAAGATCAAAAATTGTTCGAGCGTGACCTGGCCACTAAATAGCTCTGTTGTGAATAACATCTTCGCCAAATTAAAGTGAAGAAGCACTACAAAATTAACTTGATAATAAAATTTAAGTTAGCTGAGGGCAGCTCTGAGGCAGCATTCTATGTATCATTCTGAATCTAAAATAAAGAAAGATATCCATGAAAATAATTGGCAGAAAACAATGTATTTTTATTGAAAAGAATGTAAGAAAGACCAAAGCGAGGAGAACCACTCGCTAAAGCCAGATTACAAGCGTTACGAGGCCTTGTGCAGAGCAGCACTCGAGAGTGTTATCGTGTCGCCAATGGCCTCTTTCTTATCAAATGGGTTTGTCTCTGAGTGTAGAGATAACAAATGTTTCTGTCACCTTAAAAAAATAAAAAAAAATAAAACGACGTTTGATAACGTATTTTTTAAATATTAGAATACTGATGATTTTTTAAGTGTTAGGAATCTCTTTACGGACTGACTTCTACACCGCCATGCGCAGTTTTTGGCCGAGTTGAATTTCTGAGACAGGCTCGACTCTAACAACGTATATCTCTGAAGCACCGCTGTCATTCAAACAATTAATAAACTCTAATTTGGGTACAAAGGGTCTCAATTAATCGCTTTCAACTGATTTTATCCTTTTAAGATCTAGGTTTATTTTATAGCCAATGGTCAAGTAGCAGACCATAACGCTGGTGGCTGCCGGTGAGATGCGCGGCGTGTGCTCGGACCGATCGGAAATTTCTGATCTTGTAATTTTCGGTGAGTCACTCCTGACGTGTACAGCTATGTAGTACAGTGCCGTAAGTTTCCATTCCTTAATTCATGGAAGCTCCAGTGCACGAAAATTTGCTGGGACCACAGATCGGAAACCGGGAATCGCTACATCACGGAGGTCTTAAATCTGTCCAGGCTTTTGACTGACGTTTGCTATTCTTTAATAAAGGTGTTCTGTTGCAATCCATTTCCTTTGGTATTTACTGAAACACTCTGTTGTGAGCTAGTGTAAGCATTTACTTTCCTTTGTTTAATTCTCCTACAAATTCATGTTGTATAATATGCAAACGGAAATTAAGGTTATGCCTTTCATTCTTTAGCTTTACTCGATTCATTAAGTTGAACATGAGTTTAGAAATCAGAGAGAAAAAAGACACCCTGACACGATAATAAGGCTGAACTGAGTGGTTCTACAAATAACCAAATGTGGAACAAGATTCCCATAGATTTTTTTTTAAATACCCATAAACCGCTTTTCATTCATGTCGAAATTTTATAGTGCTACACGCAATTTAGTTATTCGTTTTATGCATATTGCACCCCTAAGATTGGTACTCGTAAGATTAAGTAAAAATAATATTTTAGTACAGTATTAAACATTCCTCAAATGAATAATATCCGCAACCTAATCTGAAAATTTTTTTTTTGAGAATTTTCGTCTATTTATTTATGAGAAAATAATACTTCATCTTTCTCGATCCCTCGGCGAAAGTACGATTGGAACTGAAGAAAGCTGTTATTTGCATGCTATCAACACGGATAGAATATACTTCGTACTTATACCGTTTGGTTTAGACCCGCTTGTATGAAGTTTATCATATATTACACGACATGAGAGAGAAAGGGTGAATATAACTATAGTTCAAGTATTTATTTTACAATAAAATTATTGTACGAGAATTAATTTTCACGGCATCGATATTCCAATCCATCATTGTGTATCATTCCTCCATTTCCCAAAATAATTTTTTAAAATCAATGCATAAAAATTCTAAATGAAACTAATTAAAGCTGTCCTACAGTAAGATGAGAATAAGATACACAGATAAAAACGGTATTCCACTCAAACTTGAAAAGGAAAACTCAGAGAGTGAATTGATTTTTTCCCCTTGCCTTTGTGATTATTGTTGGAAAATTAGCTTATCGTTGCAAGTTTGGGGCGTGGCTGCACGTAAACGTAAGTATACCTGCAGCATGAAGCTTATAAAAACTCCTACATGTGCAGGTATGAATTCACATACCTGTATTAAATGAGGTGCACGTTCTACAGCAATTAAAGAGCTCAAGATTATGAAAGGCTAAAAAAAATATGGTGAAAGAAAGTCACATGCGTGCACCAACTGAGAGCAGAGTGTTGTCATCTCTCTCCATGGAATAAGGACGCACGAATGTCTTCATTGAATATTGATGCATTTGCAATGATAAACCAAGGCAGGCATTCATTACGCCTCACCCACACAGTTTTTCTTGGTCATGTTCACATCATCATCGCGCTCGAGCGCCTCCAAAGAGCATCATTTCTCTGAAGGAAATGCTCCCGAAGTTGATTTTCGTCAAAAGAAACCGCAGAAAAATGTTACACTCCGTGACGAAAAATCCCATTTTCTGTGTCCGCAGCTAAATTTGAATCTCGTTAGCGGCGTGCAAATCCATTTGGCCATCATTCAGGACCCTGTAGAACTACGAGGTACCATTGAGAAGCATCCTTTGTGGGAAGAGCATCAAGTGCTCACTCGATGTTCGAGCGCATCGCATGTAAGACAAGGATGCGCTCGAGCCCGTCGCCGCGCAAGGCCGCTCTTGTGACAAATGTTGCGCCAAATGGTGCTCGGATTAGCCTTGTTTAAAGAAACATATCACTTCCTGGGCCTCATTTATTTCGGGCGCGTATAGCTGCAATTGATGGTAGAGGTGCACTCGATCATTACGAAGTGTTTCCTCTCGGTAATGATATCCGTCATGCGGTGAACTCGACGAATTCAATTGAGAGGCAGTCGTGCCTTGGCGAACACTTCTGTAACGATGGCATTTTCCTGGTAATGACACTACACACAAATTCACAGAGCGCGCTCGTCGCTTCCAGTGTGAGAGAAAGCTCGCGGTGAAGCTATCGTATTGTCCAATATTCAGAAGAGAGAACAATGAACCTCCATCACCTCTGATGGGTTGCATTAAAAATGAGTTCCACACTTCCGAGACCATGATGAATTTTTTATTTTTTCGAATTTAATCCGGGGAGGACGTGTACCTTGTACAGTGTCTGAAGCCGTAGTAGGATGCAGAGATATTCTTAGGGAAGTATTTTACTCTATTAATGAATGGACCGATGAAGTACGAAGGAATAAAAAATGGAATCACAAATCACAAAGCTTAAAGGAAACTAAATGTTACGCATTTGAGGCCACGCATCAACGAACAGACCTGCAAGCGATTGCAGCAGCTGGAACCAGCGCGTAAAACAAAATTTGGTAACGTTGATTTAAAGTTTTACTCGAATTTAATTTTTATAAACTTAAAACTGTAAGAATTAAGTTGAAATTCAATAAGGAAATTAAAACTCAATCAGAATATCTATTCAATTTTGACATAATGAACGAGATTATCGTAACCAAAATAATAATTGACAACTACTATGGGCAAGAAAGTGAGGCGAGCGACATTGACAACAAACCCTGACAGCCTTATCAACCTTGATAACGCTGCTACACTCTCAATGCTTTAGGATTTCGTGTGTTTTTCAGTGAACAGAGGCAGACGGAGGCTGATCAGGGGACCGTGGCTTACCTGTGAACGGTCACTGCCCAGGTGGCCGGCGGTGCAATCACACGGTCTGTGTAATCAACAGTAACCGTGTGAATGCGACAACCACGGCGTTCAGGTATTTCGACTGTAACCGTGTGAATGCGGCAACCGCGACGTGCAGGTATTTGGCCTGTAACCGTGTGAATGCAATAACTGCGACGTGCAGGTATTTGGACTGTAACCGTGTGAATGCAAAAATCACGGCATCCACAAATGTCGACAATGACTGTTGAGAGATTGAGATTTGATTACCGTAAGGCTCTCATTAAGAGCCCTACCTTATTTGAGGAAAATGTGACGCTCTCTTTACGTACAACCCACACCATCCCCAAAACTGTCACCATATCCATTCAGGGTAACGTGTGATGAAAATTGCCAGAGCACACGGACCACCTCACGCTGTCATTCTACACCTCTCACATTATTATGAATAAATCTATTCCCCGAGTATGTCATGTCGTGACAAACTTAATTCATTCGACATTTCTGTTTTCACTTTAGCGCTGTCGTTGCCTAACAAACATAGCATAATTAGACATTTTTACAGAACTCTTTGCACACGTCTTAATTTCACCTCATACTTTCATGCACCGGTGCACTACAAATATTATCTATCACTGTTTATGAAAAAGTACTCAGTTCTCACGACACTCAACTAAAAATAAGGTTTGAGTAAAAAACTTATCACCTAGTACCACTAATACTATTTTACTGCAGATGGTCAACAAGCCACAAAATTCATCAGGGAATTTAAAAATAAATTACTGTCAAAAAATGACAGACCAGAGAAGCTCTGCAAACCTGCCGCTTAGTTTGGGCCAAGCAAGCAGCTCCTTAGGCTTCTCGTCGACATCAAACTCTGCATGAGACGAGGGCTACATGCAGGACAGTTGTCTGCATGCCCTTGATGACATATATGAGGCGTTTGACTTTGCGTGCTCTGTAAATGTAAATAAAAAGAAAAAGCTCCTTTTTTCCTCTAAGTATTCTTCATTTTTTTCCAATGCTGGCGGACACGCTCAGAGCAAGCAAATGACTAGTCGTAAGCGCTCTCGCATATATATACTTTTTCGCAGCCGTATCGGTAAATTTGGTAATTGATAAAAATACTTGAGTGACCGAAATTACAGATAATTATAATAGATGCTCCAGCGAGAAAGTAAGACTGGTATGAAGTACGTAGCGTTCTTTTCATGCATTGGAACTGCCGACTGTTATTTCGCCAGGTATTGTGTGTGGCGTTCACGCATAAAATCTCAGTAACACAAACGCATCAAATACTTCACATTGATACATTTCATGAATATCGTGTCTCTTCATTATGAATATGAATTTTATGTAATCAGTATTAGCTTTTAGAATTCAGTCGCACATTTTTCGCTCAAGTTCTCTTAATGATTCTTAGTTCCAGTTTACTTACTCCGACTAAATAATTGAAGAAAAATACACAAAATGACTTGTGTATTAATGAACACCGGATGAATAATATTAAAACAAAATAAAGAATTAGATACTGAGTTCAGTACCTGTTTCGCACAATGCACGAGTTAGTAACTTTTATATGCGAATACTATATGACAATTTAATTTTTTTAGAATTTTATTATGTGATGAGATTTTATAACATATCAACACTAGAGTTGTTTATGGTTATGAGTAGTTTCTAATGCCGTGAAGTGAATTAAACAATACGGTAAAAAATTATCACCATCATTTCGCTTCAGTTTAAGAAAGTTTCAACGTTTTCGCAGTTCATTTTCACGGCGAGAACACCGGCGTTTGACCGCCTAAAATTAAAAAAAAAAAGACCAGTGGAAATAATAATACATACTTTTAATAGGGACTACTTTTACCATGGGCAATGGTTCTCAATGTTGAAAGCAAGGAGATGAAACTAATGAAACAAGCACATCATGTGCATGCTCTCCGTGAGTGTAATATTCTGAATACCAATCGGATGACTATTTTGAGGGGGTGAATAGGCGTGACGGAGAGAGTGAAAATGGTCATCCTATAATTTTTCATCATTTTACGCTGACCGACTGTTGCATTATGTACTTGTGTGGTTAATTTTTAGAATACCTCAACGTTGCTCCACGCCACCACTTCCTTCCATCGCCTCCAATCGCTTCGTCATCCTCATCACCCTCTGTTGTTGGGAAATTATTATAATCAAAGACTCCTTCCTTTCGTGAAATGTACCTCAGGAGATAGAGGACTACACTATGAGAAACAGTCGTTGAAGGAACATTTGCTCAATGAAGAGCAACACCAACAACAATTGCTCGGTTGGTACGATATTCTACGTCGGAACGATGTATTTTTAACGACGAAATGCCCCGCTCTAATTTGACTACCGCAGAAACACTGAAGTCCTTTTCAGAAACCGCCTTCGGGCGAGTGCAAAATTCCTCCAATGATCCTTCCGTGACGGAGAGACGCGAGGATCACTCCAACAGTGTCATCTCGAACCGAGCAAAAATAAGGAACTCGACACAAAAGTCAAAACTGAAGATCGGTGCTCCAATGGGCCAGGAGACCTTCTCTTGAGGACCTCGTTATGTATTCGGAAGCTCATCTTTTTATTAATACCGTGTGCAAAGTCCAAGTGCGCTCATTCTAGAATTCCATTGAACCCAGGTATTCATTATTAGACCTCGATTCTTAACGGCACTCAAAACAAATCTAATGAAGTAAAAACGTCAGTGTAATTGCTACCGTCCTAACGAATAGCAATTATTGGGTTTTTCTCGTAAAAGCCATTGAGTGAAGGGACCGCTATTCCGATCACCTGACTTTCAATAGGCCGCTTCTCTTCAAAATGTACTCATTAACCAGCCAGCGTCAATGACCGAATAAGGCTTCAGAAACAAGCGATAGAAATTTTGGGGACATCCATTGGGGAAAAAAGACTCTTTTTGTTTCGTTGCGACGGTCGACGTCATGTGCTCCAATAAAGAGCTCAAGGATTCCCACAGACAACTGAGTCGCGGCCCTAAAGAATTATCGTTGACACTCACACGCAGAATCGATAAACAGCGTTCCTCGTTTCTGTGATCCTGAGCATAATTTTATCCACGTCTTAAAAATGTACGCAACTTGGCATTCGAATTTTATGGCTCAAGGGAAATCCAAAATTTGATATAATTTAGATTATTCAGGTGCAATTGATAACTAGAATTGGATAATTTTTTTATGAATCACATGAAAATATCCATTTCTGAAACTAAATGATTCTACAAGCGTCGGAGTCAACAGAATCAGGTATCATTAATTTTTATCATTATTCATAATCAGGTTATCATTATCCATAATCTGATTTGCATTCATAATTAGGTTATTCAATTGTTGAAGACAATGCAAATGATTTCAGAATATTACAAAAGTCATTTACTTCTATTATTCCAACATTTTCCCACCTTCATTGATGAAGTAAAACCTACTCTGCACGTTATTCCAGGCCTATTTCAACCTCACAAGATTCACATTAACGAAGAAAAACAGAAATATCTTTCACCCTCTTGTACTTCGCATGGGATTGAAACGGAGGTTACCGAACACAACATAATGGGAGTTCTCTCACCATTGCTGCCATTACTTTCGTTTATATAGTTAGAAAATCAGCCTTTTCTGGCGTGCCTTTCTCATCCTTAGAAGATGATGAAGCAAATTTCAACGATCGTCTTTTGTTCGAGAGCCCTGACTCGCATCCGCTCGTGCTTCTTTTCTAGAGTTCACTTCCTTGTCTAATTTGACGCCGAGACCGGCGTCGGCCAGAGCCAAACACAGCGATATCATCTCGTAAATGATTGAAAAACGCGGCTCAGAAGAGGGGAATGGGTACTTTCTTCATTAACACAATGTCGAGATAAGAACACGCAGTGCAGTTGATTTTCATTTATTGGCAAGAAAAAGAAGCACAGCTCGAACGACGGGATGGCATGAGGACACAAACCGGGAGTTTCATGAAGATTAAAGAAATACACGTAAATGAAGTGTTTTTACGGATGTACAATGATTATACCAATATTATACCTCTGCTCAATCTGAAAGGGGTACATGCTATTTAAAAAATAGTTAAATTTTAATTAAAATTTCGAATAGCATTAGAGATTTCTAAGATCGAATTCGCTGAAACGACAATAATGAGCTGTCATGAGGAATAAAAAGTCTTATTTCTGGGGTTGAATTAGGAGCCCGCGTACAGAAAAGTAGTGACGTGCCGATTAAAAACTTTTTGTAGATGCTGATTCTTATTTTTTACCGATGCCGATCCTTTATTACTAAGAATTTTTATCGTCTTACTAAACCCAAAAATTCAAATTTTCAACTGTTTTCAAGTTTTCAATAATTATCATGAAGTTTATGAACCGATTATAAAAAAGCCGCCATCTCTGATGCCGTTTCCACAGTATTGAAATAGTGAAAGAAATGAAATGTGCTCAGAGTCAGTTTCATTCGAAAAAATCTCAATGGTACGAAAGGGAAAGTCTTCAACATTCAAGCACACGCTTGAAATGTTAATAATGATTTTGCTCACAAAAAATAACCCCACTACCCAGCGTAATGTTGACTGTAACCCTGGTGCGTGATGCCCCAGCAGCGTTGCCAGAACGTAACGCCTTATCGAACTACCCCGAGAAGGCTGGCGGTGCATTCATACGGTCTGGGCACCGGAAAGTGGCCGTGTGAATGCAACAACCACGACCACGCGATATCTCGGGAAAGTTCGTTAAAGGGTTAAATGAACACTAACAAATAGCGCGTGCATGCTCCAAAATAGCCAACGTACTTTGCGTGTTGTTTTAATATAAGTTATTATTTCATAAAATGTACATTTCATCAAAAAATACACGCACGTGCTCATTTAATATTTAGTTTATACATAATAGCATGGCAAAGAATTCACAACAGTTTTAATTAATAGTTTTAACCGACATAAAAATACGTTGAAAATATGTGTTCGAGCGGCGGCACCCCAGTGTGGCCCAGGCGTGAAGGCCCAAACACTTCTAAAGTATCTAAGGAAATAAACGCGAGTTTCTTCAAGAAAAATAAGAAATGTTTAGCAATGTCGGAAAAAACTTATTGAAAACAAATTTTACTTTCATAGATATTTCAATAATATCGACATATTCTATTCCAAAAAATTACCATTTGCTTCGATTCTACCCTCGATCCTGCTACGATCTTCGAACCTGGAGCAAGCTGATTTGATAGTTTCCTCAGAAAGGATTTCAAAAACAACCTTAATTCTGTCGATCAGTTTGGCTACTGTATTACTGGCATTGCGTATGCCATCTTTCTCAACCGAACCCCATACTTAGTAGTCCATTGGGTTCAGATCTGGAGAACCGAGAGGCCAAATAATGGGACTGGTAAAGTCGCAAAAATTTTCCAACCGTTTCTGAATTTCCCCAAAGGTGCAGCAGGGAGCAGCATCCTGCTGCCATACACGTATGTGGTCTACCATCGGGACGACCCTATAGTCATGCAGGGCTCATATATCTACAGTGTATAGCTACTCTACGTAGCAATCGGAATCGAGTCTGAGATCCTCTTTGAAAAAATACATCTCCTCACCCTCATTGGAGACACATCAAAAATCATCACGTGTTGAGAAAATTTGGCCTCAATGACACGAGGTACATCCTTTGACTGTAAAAAAACCATCTGTCATTCAGAGTATCTTGTTTTTGATCCTGACAAAAGTTTTCTCAGCAGAAAAGAGCCACAATGGTCTCAGGTTCAGAAGGATGTTCTACTTTGCTTAGCAGTTTCTTTGCCTCAGTCAAACGATTTATCTCAGGTTTTTTTATACGAGTAGTTGACTTTTACGACGTTTATATGAGTCGTAGTGATGGTCTTCATTGAACGCTAGTTTCATAGTAGAGGGTAAAACATCCAACTCACGTGCCAAATTCGGCATTCCGATGCCACGATTGTCGAACACTTCTTTCCGGCTGATGTTCGATGAGATATGTTGTGCGAGTGCAGTCAAAACGTCGTTTATGTTCCTTTCTAGTAGTGGGAGCAGTCTAATAATCTCCAATGCGATTCTCTAGCTCAAGCCTGATTGTTTTTACAGTGTTCGAGGAGCCCTGAGCAGCATCCTTAATTTCAGTATGTCAATGACCGGCATGGATCGTCATGAGACAGGTTATTCTCTTTTAATTTTCAAATGGTTTCCAGCCGCACATTCTCTCTGCTATCACGTATATGAATGATCGAAAAGTAAGCTTCTAAATAACGCTTAGTATGAGTAAATGTATCTATCCATTTTCGAAAAAATAAAGCATTTAATTCAGTCAAATTATCCCTAACGCACGCCCTGCACTTACAAATCGGCGATAGTGAAATTCAACTGCCGTATGCGCTAATGTAAATTAAATATATATATTTTTTGTTTATATTATTTTGTACATTTCAAGTAAAGAAGGAATCAGCATATGCGTCGGCAATTTTCACCATGTGCCGATGCTGATTCTTGCCGGTGCAGGTGATCATTAATCGGCAAATCATTACGTTATCATTCCTTATTTTTCAACATACACAATACACATATGATAAAGTAAATGTTAATCCTTTACATGCCCCACTTACAACAATCGGTACGCTGAGTATACTTACTTCAATGGATGTTATGTGTTTGTTTAGACGAAAATGCCGCCTACGTTATATCAGTTTAAATGTGAAGCCAGCAGTGGCTCCTATATAGGGAGCGTCTCTACAAGCAAGGATCAGATTTTTATAACACTTAGGCATCAGCCATAGAACTAATAAACAGTTACAAAAACGTGCTCACTCAAACCCTCAAACCACGGCGAAAATTTGAATCATCCTTTCAGACTAAACAACTTTTCAACAACAGACTCAACAAGTAATGCGATAGATTTAATTATTCTGGAATCCCTTTACATCAACGAGAAAAAACGAAGTTAAATTCAGGCCTTACCTCAGTCCCGTTATACCTTACGTGATTTTAGCAGGCCAAAATGTACTGTTTTTTTGTAACACGCAGAATGACTATGAAGGAACTTTTTAATTTTGTCTTAGTCTTTGTTTTCTTATTGTAGACATGTGAATTTTTTCCGCTTGAATTTTGTTATATAATTTACATTATGTATTTTATCGTTTCAGATGACATTCACTGACGATGTAGTTTTACTAAACCATACTAGTCGAGTGTCAATGTGTGTTTTTTACAGCAACGATTGTGCTTCTTACTATATCAAAGCTGTTGCACCACATTCAGTATCGAAGTATTTTGACAGTCCATAAATGAGGATTCGCAACGAGAAACAGACACAACGCGCACGTGCTAAATCTGATGGTTTTAGAAGTTTCGATTAAATTCCGATTAAATTCAGATCTCGAGCCTCCACTAAACCAACAACCTGACCTTCCTCTGAAATTATAACGCAAATGTCAATTTTAGTCAAAGCACAAATTTCATCTCATATTAACGTCAGCTTCTTTTAAATTACGGCACGAATGTCTGTTTAACATACAGCAGTGACTACAAATGAAGTTAGAACGTGATTATCAACTTACAATACAGGACCCACCTCACGCGTTTCGATTCCAGTTACCTCCCAGTCCAAGTTTTTCCCAGAGGCGTCTATAATTTTGGCCGCCCCTGCGATACCTGCCCGTGATTCGGCATCAAAATTACACAAGTGCCGTGTGAAATAGTTAGCCCGGGTTGCGGAGGGTTATCATCTTTGACATACTCATATCAAGATGACTGAGCTCACAGGCTGTAAAATCGAACACGGGGTAATTTTCAAAGGCGCACGAGAGCTCCTGCACATGTGAAGGAAGCAGCGGCTCATTTCTCAAGAAATGCTGCCAAACATTTGGCTGTGGCGAGGGGAAGCATCCTTGTGCGAGTATTGGTTCATCATCTGCAGGTTTCTATTATCCATTACCTTCTCTCGGGGCCACGATGATCAGTAATCAATGGAGAGTTTAGGCTCCGTTTTGAGGCGCACAATAGCATCTGTCGCCGGCCGTGACTAGGCAGTCCGCACGCCTCCAGCGCCTCCAAAGGGCCTCTCGACAACACCTCCGCCGCCTCTCAGTCTCCGAGGTTTTTGATGTTCGTTTTAGCCTCGCGTCGACGTCAATTACCGGCACATTGACTCACGCCGTCCCGAGCCGGGCAGCGTACAGTCGGCTTCGCAACAATACCGTAATTATCATATCATCAGTGATAGCTGTCTCTTCATATCACCTTCTCTTACTTTCTAAAGCGTATAATTATGATTCGAAACGCCTGGCAATAGCTGTTTGTCAGCTTTGGTATCCTAACAGACGGCTCGCTCTGTAGCAAAATGATTTTTTTCTGCCCGAGAGGCATGAAATTTATACGCTTGTGGAGAAAATTTTAAGGAATCGATTTAACCATTGCAAATCAAAGTAATAGAGACAGTGAATTACACGAGGACATGCTTTTGAATTGCTTTTGGATTGAATTTAAGAGTTAAATTTAAGTCTAGATTATCATGAATTTCCGAACGAAAGCGTCATATATTCAACTGAGTAAGACACATAGGTAATTAATTTGTTCGATTTGTCACTATGCCGTCACTGTCATGGCCGTATAAAAATACTGAATTTAACTCTACGTAATTCTTATAGCACACGTCTTAATGGACGGTTTTACAATCAACCTTAACGTACACAATAGTTTTTATCGTTGTTAGAAATCCGAAAAAATTCGAACTTAAAACCATAGGACTGAAGTTAAGCATCCTCAGCTGGCCTATCAGTAACAGATACTTATTTTTGCTCATGAAGATTCTCTGTTTTAAAATATGCCAGATAAAATTTTTTCTGAACTTTTAAAATTACGGTTGCACGTACATTCATTGTAGATGAAGACGTGAATGTAGTTCAGCTATTAAAATTAGATACAGTGCATTCTCACATATATACAGGCTGTTAGGGAAAAAGAGGTACAAATTTTACCCTTACCAAAAAGTGGCAAACTAAAGACTTTAGCTTCTATGAAACTTTGTGAAAAAATTGTTTTTGGGGATATTAGCTGTTTATTATTTGAAGAAAAGGAAATGTGAAAACCAAAATGCCAACAAATAATTAATTATTTATATATTTACTTAACAGAAATTAACNACTGAAGGACTGTCGGATATTGTGGAAAAGGTCTGGAATTTTAGAAATATCACCAGAAGCACTGCAGTTCTTGCCGCGAGATCTTCCTCCCATTCCACAGGTGTTGATTAGCCAGGCTTTTCATGCGTCCCCAAAAATCACTGCACTCCAATGTGGGCGGTGGAAACTGATGTGGAGTGTCTTGTGATATATTGGTAGAACTTGAGATGGGACTTAAAAACACTTAAAATTTATGAGAGTGAAGGGATTAATAGTCCCTTATCTAGTCTGACTTCTTCGCCTCTTTTTTGATAAATTTATAAAATAAGGGATAAAAATATCTGGGTGAACAAAATGTTCAGATATTAAGATATTACTATTGAGTTGATTATATGTGATTGATGGTCCAAAGAAAAAGTTGATCCGGGATATGAAGGAGATCGTTGGAGATAGTTAAATTGAAAATAATATAAATAACTCTCCCTCTAAAATTTATGATAACAATAACGACGCTCATAATCCTACTGCTATTTTTCATGCATTTTTCGAACAGTTATTCTGACTCAACAAATGAGCCTAAATACATGTGTCTAAACAAGCACGTATGTCTGTATGCAGGAAAATTGTACGAATATTTCTGTGATAAATTGGTGATTGACGATGAAGGGCAGTTTCTCATTGTCAATTTTTCGATTCATTTTTCCAATTTTTAACAAAACTTCACGAACATGTGCACTAGTACACGCATGCATGCATGTGCGTATGTATGCATGTAAGTATCTATGTATATATGTTATAGGTAGATAATAGAAACTTGCATCTCAGCCATTTCGTGAGATAAGTAATTCTCTCGGGCGTTTCAAGAGAGGATAAAAATTCTCAGGAATTGAATGAAATGTCAAATTCATTTCGTTGTTAGGTCAGGTTATGCATGTTAGGCTATAGGTAAGCAGTGCGATATGAACTCTACATGACCTGACCTAACGACTAACTGAATTTGTCATTCCATTAATTTCCTGGGAATTTTAGAAACTTCATGAAACGCCTGAGTGAATTAATCATTTCATGAAGAGACTGAAGTGCTTAGTCAATTCCTGAAATGCCTGATTTCACTATGTGCCTGTGATATATACGCATGCACGCACGGAAATATGAGCGCTCACACACATATATTTTAGGAGGACCTCCTTCCATTGTGGACGCTGCGGAGGAAAGGTGTGCGCACGGGGCGCCCTCGATGCTCCTCAGGCACAAAAGCCCTGCCACCACCACCGCCTCCGCGTACCAAATATTACCATCTTGTTAGAGGCTCGGCGCCCTCGCTCAATGGCCCCCAAATTGTCACTTCAGAGATGATTTTCAGGACTTGTGCAGGATTTGACGATGCCTACTTGAAGACGCTAAAAGCGGTCCCAAATCTTATCAGTATGTTCTTAAAACTAGGCCTAATGCAAGCCGTCCCATCCTTTCGGGATTTTTGACATTTCTGTTTTTGGAGCTGATCGACTTTTCCAGCCACGAGCTGCTACCGCATTTCCCTGAACGCAAGGGTACAAGCCCTATTTCTTGGTAAAAATGTGTGTCATATGTCCAGGAGCTAACGTGTGGCGTCAAAATTGCACCCCTGAGGGTAATCAGGAATGGTGAAGTATATATTACATTTTATGAAATGACTTTTGTCCCGGCAATTACTGTTAGTGTTATTTTCTAGCTCTTATTGACGTCAAATTATAGAAAATGTCATTATGCTAATAAAACTTTACTTCTATGTAATACAGTATCTATACATCACTACGATTGTAGCTAACTATGTATGTATCTATGTGTGTCACACCCTTCATCAATAAACACAAAGTCATTGCAGTATTTATGCTACAGCTTGATCATAAAATTCCACTGAGATCATATCAAAGCTGTTGAATGGTAATCAATGATTGTTAATTTATTCACCCCATAAACCACAAAAGTTACAATGAAATATTAGAAATGTGCAAAACTGACCGGGAATTATTTGCGGACACTGATAGTTCATATTTATTATTAAAGCTTAATTGAATAAAGGAAAATTTGAAAATTCATTGATGGGACCATGAAAGCAAAGTTCGAGCATTAAGTCAGTTTATCAATATTGTTTAGCTACAAAAAATAGAAAATTACTACTTTAACCCTGTAAAAATAAAAAAAGGGAAATTTTGTTCTGCAGGGTTACACAGCTGCTCATTTCCCAAAGGGATCGTATCATTGATACTAATTAGTGAGGAGATGGACCTTAATTAAATATCCCCTACAACATGCAATAGGTCACTAGTAGCAGTGAGAACATCGATTTGCTGGGGCAGCTAAACTGTACGGGTAAATGGCTTCAACGGTCAAGGGAATGAGGATTGAAAGCGTGGCAGAACTGAAGCCTCACGGCCAAAAAAATAGAAAGATGTAAAGGGGCAGTGCATTGGTCGCTACCGTCTCACCACAGGCGTATAATGACAAGGATCTGTCTCATGCCAGTAAATTTCGCGCTGTAGAAATTGATCATTTCTGCGCCCTGCAAACAAATTCTATCACATACATTTTTCCTACGCATTGGAAACAATGGTGAAGTAGAGATACTTCGCTCCAGGAGATCCATATCGGGGGATGTTTATGCCGATCCTTTCATGTGGTCCAGCTCCACACACCCATGTGTACATGCGCATGGAGAATCCCTTCTAGTGTTGTAGTTATGATGAGGTATTATTGCAACAAATCATCATAACAAAATTTACAGTTTAATGCAAAATTAAACAGTTGTCGGTAGCTATTGGGAAACTTGAGCGACGCTCTACAGAATTTGAAGTCAGATGTTTCGTTAACAATTGAAGAGTAATTTTTGACGTCATAATCTCATATGATAGACCACTAATTAATAGATGGCTTGAAGCATTGCAACTTTTCGCGTAAAAAAAAGCGTGAAATTGGCTCAGTTCTGTTACCTTAAATGCTAGCTGCAGGACAGATCATTTTCCGAAGAAAGATTTGGCTCAGAATTCGCTCGTAAATTATCATGCAAAACTAGATGCATATTTCCATACACTGCTATGTATTTTATTGTATACATCATTATTCTGCATCGGAAGACCCCAAACTGGTGCCTGCAAGAGACATTAATGCTTCTAAAACTAGATTATCTCCTTACTCTAATCGTTAACTGTAATGAAAACATACACGAAACAATTACAATAAATAAAGCAGCAGTTTTGAGAGCTTAAACTTGGCAGTATGACAGTTTATCTGTGAATATTTTTCTCACACCTCATGACGTAAAAACTTACTAAAAACGTCAGAAAACAGTGAAACCACGTATTTTGAAGGCTGATACTTGAAGTCAACAGCAATAAATGTATGGAAACTGTTCCACATTTACGTAGATTTTAAGAGAAATTAAATCACTTTCAGCGGGAAAACATCGCTAGATTAAAATTAATAATCTGTAACTCCATGTTCACCTTGGCACAAAATACCTAGCGATACGTTCTCACACCAAATAGACTGAATTAAAACTTCGTTCAATAAAGATACGACAGCGCAGGAAGGCTCGCAAGAGGCACAGAGGCGTCAGAGATCCTGATGGCCCTCAGCGCCTCTCGAGCATCGATTAAGGCGGCCATGTAATTCATATGGAAATTGTAAGTCAAAATTGATGACGCCTGAGAGCGATTAAGAATCGTTAATAGTCTTGAGGTGTGCTCTTCAATATCGGGATTGCGTTAGAGGTGAGTCGGGGTCACATGTCTACAATGAGCTTAGTTAGTTGTCCGGTTTTCGTAAAGAAAAACCGGTTGACTCAATTTTAAATAGACTCAGTATTTGATCATTTCACACGAGGGAATTTCTGAACGTATGAGAAAGACCTCATCTCTTGCCCTCGGGCAACATGACGAAAGTGTACGAACTTTCTGAGACATGCCTATAGCAATGCAATGAAAGAAAGTGCTCATTGAACGTTGCGTTTTTACATATATTTTTTACAAGCCCAAGGTAAGAAGGCACTGCTTGTCTCTCTCTTGATCATTTTTAGCACCTCTCAACCGAGGATTTTTGCTCTGCTCTTGCCTCTCGTAACCCAAACCTCGAAGTGAAGTGTGAAAATCAACAACTCGAGCGAGGCTTGACGTCAGTTCGAGGTAGCTCTCGACATACACTCTCTCAAAGCTGAGCTGGACTGCCTAAGCAGGGGCTATGTTTGTGCCGCGCTCAGCACACGGCACAGGTATGATCGGGGACCGACTTATTGCTACTGACCTCACCACACTCATGTCACCACGCGTTTAGGGACCGACATCGGGGACCGACTTATTGCTACAGAGCTCACCACACTTCATGTTGCCAAGCTCCGATGAAGTCACTCGTTGTTCACGCTGAAATTTGGTAGTGACGCTATGAAAGTAGTTATTGTTGAGGGACAAAAGAATTTTTCTTATCCACTCTGAAATTTGTTAAAACCATGATGACAAGAGTTAGCGTTGAACGATGGAAGAAGTTACTGCAAACTCTGAAGTTATTAATTTTCTGTTGTACTGTTAATTATTGTCAATGATTAAAGATAATTTTTATTAAATCGTGATATAGGTTATTGTCTTCGACTGGATAAATTACTGCCTATGGTACTGTTAGTTATTATCGTAGATGAAGCTAAATGTTATAAATGATCAAATCGCATATTAAAGGTCTTTGATCAAATTATTCAACGTTCATGAAAACGTTATTGCAGTTCAACAAGAAGTTAATTATCGTCCATTATGAACTAAATTATCATGAAGTTATTGTTTCTGAAAAAACTGATAATGTCTATGGTGAAGCATATAGTTACTGTTCAGAATCTCTTGTTTTTAGATGGAGAACTGACATGTCGCACTGTAACTTCTTTTTATTTTCTGCAATATTCAATAAAATACGTTTGGGCTTGCGCGTGAGGCACCGTCGTAATTTACGCTGTGTGGGAGGAATCTTCGGCAAATGCGTGTTGTGCACCCTATAGCTTCTCATTTCACAATGGCAAGGCCTTGCGATAATAGTGCCTGTATAAAATGTATTCATTCGGAATGACAGTTTGCGCAAGAAATAAATTTTGAATTATAGTGTGTGTGGATAGAAATTTTGATACATGAATAGGTCAACTTTTATCGTCAGCTCAGAGTTGCAGCGGAAGGCAGTGTGGGAGGCAATGCGATTCCGTGCAAAGTCTTAGCTCTTCGAGTGTACGCTCCGTTATGAAGAGCTATTTCAGTTTGATAAATTCGTGAATTGATTCACAATTGTTTTAGCGTGTTCTTCATGTGTGTTTAACAAATACGGTTTTTGACTCATTAAACTTGAAATAACAGGTTATGTCTACTGAAGATGAGTGTTGGCCACGCTCGAAAGTTCTGGATTTTATTAAAATTTTATGGAAACAAGATGTTTCTCATAGCCTTCCTAATTACTTTCATAACAGGTTACGTTAGTTGGCTAGCGCTCTGGTATCGAAGATTTGAACTAATGGTCGTTCTATTCAAACTTTTTATTCAATCGTCTTAAAAATGTAAAATTAAGGGATATTCAAAGTAAGTTCAACTTTCGTACGAAATACCGTAGACTTTCACTAGTTGCAACTCAGTTGGCACACTTACGTACATTTACCTTGCCATACATACCGTTGCATGATTCAGAAAAGTATGATAATGTTTTTAAGACGCAAATTTTGTGTGTCAGCTAAGTGACAGGCGAATGACATATGCGTGTTCAAAATTTTGTATTTCTCTTAACGTATGCATTAAAGCGAGATCTCTTTTACTGATCCCCTTCAGAAGAATCGATCGGACGGCGTCTCAACGATCTCGCGGAACCCTCGAATGATATTGAAGTTTATCACTCGTCCAGAAAAAAAAACATTATCTTACCTACACGTTTAGTAACAATTGCCGCATAACACATAAGAAATAAAACCTGAAGTAAAAGAACACACTTGTGTGATGCTTGAACAAGTGTAGCAAGTCCTTGTTTAACGAGCGCTTCTCAAATCGTCTTTCAATTTCGCTATCAAAGACTAAACAAATACAATTTCTTCTGAATGTAAGCAGTCGACTTCCGCGCTCGTACAGAATTTAATTTCGCACAGAATCATTCAATAATTGAATTTCTATACGAAGGCTCAGTTACTACGCCCAGCAACTGGAACCGCACGTACAAAAGCAAATCAAATGTTATGAATATTTCCTATCACATTTTAAGGGGGGTCCAGGGTTCACACTTCCGGGGGGAAAGGTATTGAATAAAAAACAATTAGCGGCTTAACATACAGCGGCTTTTGGGCCCCTCACTCAGACAACAGCAAAAAACATCGTATTCGAGTATAGCTAAATAGGACCCTTAATTGTGCTGGCCACCTCAAACTAAAATTTTGTGCTGCCCATGGAAAGCTGATTTTCCAGTTTGGTCTTTTCAAAAATTCAGGAATAAGACATAAATAGACTGCTTCTGCCTGCCATGGTCGTCGATCAGAATAAATTCCCTTCATACGACAGCACATTCTCATTCAGCTCTATTAGATCGATTGTATTTTTATTGAAGTTGCGAAGAATACTTGTGAAAATTTGTTATTATTAACTAAATTTGTATATGATTTCCCGCTGCCCACTAGTTTGGCTTGAAATTTGGCATAGAAAACCTACCTGTAGAAATATCTAAAAATATATAGAGATATAAAAAAATATGTGCACACATACAATTAAATCTTTAATCCCGTCACTTCAATTCAATTGCTATTGAACGTTACTGTGAAGTTTTCAATTTTTGCTAAACGTTATAGAACACTTTTTCTCCAGTCGTTATTCATTTCCCAAGGAAATGCTTCTGCATTTCCTCCTCTCCCCAAAAAGTTATTTTGTACTAATGGGCTAGACTATAACGGCTAGTTTCTTAGCTTTTAGTACAAATTGCTGACCACACACTCTGCATAACAGTTTTCTCATTTTAGTTCAAAGCATCAATTAGCAGAGCTGAGATTTTCATACATCATACCAGTAAATATTATACAATCAATAATACACCACTCTTCGAACAGATTTCGTAATGGTTCTGTATATTCTTGATAAGTAGTACGGAAATCGGCCTAAATCATTGTTCATTTGGAAATAAAAATTAGAGGTACAACATATTTTTCATATGTTGTATGCGGCAGTGTGAAAAAGGCAACACATCAGAGTGACCTGGAGAAGAGGGCCCGGACTAAGTTCAAGGTGTGCTATAAGGTGTCAATTTGAGGGTAGTACAGGTGTTTCGTGCAGTTTTTCCTTTGGTGTAATACGGAATTTTCATAGCAGATTTTGTAATTTGCAATCGTAATTTAAATGAATTAACAGGAAAAACTCGAGAGGTCGTTGGCTGTAGTAGTCCACTGAACTTCAACATCCGCGTACCTTTGTACAAGTGTCGTGGACGACAACTCTCGCAAACGAAAATAAATAGTGAGATCACATGAAATGGACCCAACGAAAAGGGACCATTTAGCATGCAGGGAGCGAGAAACCTCTGCATAAGATGTGTAATTAGGATTCCCTGCGCATAGAAACACCAAGTTAGGCAAAAAGAGAAAGTAAAGATAAAGAAGACATAACAAAGAAGATTTGAAAATTGGAAAGAAGCAAAGTGGGCACGAAATGTAAAAATCCCGAAGGACTATCTATAGCTGAGGTAACCTAATTAGCATCACCAGTGATGCGAGTTTGAGAGACGAGAAGGATTCTCAGCCTTCTGCCTCGGGCGAGCAGCACGAAATTTCGGGCAATGGACTCCATGTGACTTGTTCCTGCCCCTGCACTTCAGCCCTAAGAAGTGGCGACCCGTTTTTTAGAGAAACGAAATTCTGCGAAAGCAGTCGTTCACATTTTACGTACTTGAGTGCCTATTAGCTGTAATTTTGAACGAAACATTAAGAATAATGGACTGCACTGCACCATCTTTAGGATCCATCATTCTTGACAACGGCCATATATATGCAGGGCTGCAGCTATAGGTCTCCGAAATCACAACCCCTAGTTGTGGAGGAGCTTGTTTGGGGAAGAATCTACATACACCCTACCCAATTCAGGAGGGTCCGATTTCGGTCCCGAGCACAGAGCTATTCTTTGGGCACGAAGGTTAATCCATCATCGACCAAATGAACCATGTATACGATCCCGTTTCATAAAGATGCTGCTAGTTTCTCGTAGAAAGCCAAATGCAGTCTTATTGCTTGTTTATATAAACCTGAAGCTAATGTTTCCTACAAAGCTAAATGCAGTCGTATCGTAATATTAATTTGATCGTTGGAGGGCTTAGCTTAACTCTCCTGAAAGAAAGACAGCACACCAGTGCGGGCCCAGGTTGCATGGGGTGCCCTAACTTTTTTCAAGGATTTCTCTGGAAGACCTTAATCCGCGCCTATCGCATTAGGGGAATGCTGCTAGTCGCCCTCAGCCAACAGATCAGCATGGGGGACTCGTGGAAATGGTCCACGTGAGAGAGGGAGCGTGAGAGAGAGAGAGAGAGGCGGGATTCCAAGGGAGGGTGGGAGGAGACAGTGCCCTAACCACGGTAATAGTGAAGCTCGTTCGAATAATTGCAGGCTTTGAGCTGGCTATCCAAACAGAGTCCCTCGACCCATCGAACCTGGACAACCCTACGCTCACAGCCCTCATACGTACAGTGGCCATCTGACGACTAATTTATTTCAAGCTTTCATTTCACGAGCGTACAAGACGCATAAAGAGATACTAAACAACTGCTTGGCATTCGTAGAAGTAAAACACGTGCGTAACATATCTTTTAGAGCGCATTTCTCAAAAATGGAATGCCGTTTTGTTTTTACATCACCTAAAACTCGCCAATTGGCTCATGCTACAGTACCTCCACATTTATAGAATAAAAGGAGTAAGCTTCAGATCTAAATTGGAATAACTCATTTTTCCTATTTTTCTACTGAAACTTTAAGGTGCTTACATTACTCAGGTCTTTAGTTTATCCTATGAACGTGAGTATGAACAACCAGTAATGATTCATGGTCGTCTGGCGTCCAAAAACGTCCAACTTACGTCCGAAATAAAGAAGTGTTGCCGCCTCTTCTGCGTGTATTAGTCAGGCGTGTAGAGTGGCACGGACCACTTGGTTCTCTTGGAAAAACTACATAATTAATTGAGATTATTCAATTTTTGAATGCGGCTCAGGGGCGTCCGCGATTCTGGTAGGCGTGGTGGGAAGGCGGAGCAGAAGGGATCGATGGTCGGTGGTGGTGAAGAGGCTCGCTTTGTTGAGGGTGGTGAGCAGTTCGCCAGCGTCGATGGTGGCGCCACTTGGCCACAAGTGCAATTCTTGGTCGAGAGTCGCAGCCGCTGCACCTTGAAAGCTTCAGAGGCCGCGGCGATGGTTGCCATCCACGCCCGTGTTTCTCCTGCCACATCGATCGCCGACGGTGCCGCTGCGTTGACGCAAGGTAGTTCGATACTCCACGTCAAGATCGGCATTTCGAAGAGGAAGTTTGATTCAAGCAACTAAACAAGTCTCAGTACAACAAAACAAAGTTTAAGAAAACACGTTGAAACACAAAAGAAGCTTAGAACTTCCGTGAAAGTGTGTTAAGAGACCGTAAATCTACGACCGCCATGACTCAATAAGTAAACCTTCATGGAAATTACCTCTCAAGTCGCCACGCCAAGTTTCGCCGCTGCTCGCTCTCCTAGCATGGGAATTTCTGGGACCAAAAGCACGACCCCAGGACGCGGCCCAGCACGCAGACCAGCTGGCGCTCCACGCTCTCTGGGCGGCGGAACTCCTCACAAAAGTCCCTTCACCGTGCGGGACTTTTTGACTCAAAAGTCCTCTCCTGAGCTACTGAGATATGTTGACACTCACACTGCCCGTCCGATGCTGAGAGGCGTCGAGTTCGGTCTCAGCTCCAGAGGTTTGGACGAGTTCTTCGGTCATTTTCCCCAGCTTGGTGGCGGGCGGCCGGCGGCGGAGGCGGCATGCGGACTGCAGCTCGCGCAACAAGGTGAGAGGGAGGGGAACTAGTTGGGAAAAGCCATGGCACTAGTTTGTATAGGCCATGCCACTAGTTTGTAAAAGCCATGCCACTAGTTTGTATAAGCAGTGCCACTAGTTTGTATAAGCCATGCCACTAGTTTGCAAGACGTGTGCGGCTTCAAAGGATGCCATCTGATCTTCGCATGTCGTTTTTGTCAACTTAAAAAAACCTGGAGGGATTGCGACAAAGTTATTTGGTGTTAGGGAAACCAGTTATTTTGCTCGCTGAGAATTCAAAGACGAAGCGTTAACGGATCCAGCACTTTGAATTCTATTTACATTGTTAACCAGACTCGCACGACAGTCCTGACCATGAAGTCATGGATTGTTGTGTTATATTGTAGCGATTGTCTTTATCTGATGATGGTGTTAATTAATATGATAATCCAATGCTATATTAGGATCAACAAGAGGTGGTCAGCAACTAATTGAAAGTCATTTATGACTTAAAGTAGTAACTCCTTATATTAATCGTTACAATAATAATGGTTGTTATACATGAGAGAAATTATAACATGAATAGCAAAATGAAATAAATAATTTTCACAATAATAACAATAACTCAAGAAACTCTGATAATCTTATAAATTATTTGAATAAATGCATACTTACTAATCAACTTAGAAACTTATTTTCAATGAATCTAGTTCATTAATTAGCTGATAATCATCATGAATTACTCATTTAAAGAAATAATGTCTCAAGTTTAGTCCTATAGTAAGGGTTATTAACTTGAACTGGAGTATGAAGTAGTTATTTAGCAGTTAAGTAGCAATAACTATTTATTAGTGCTTCACCAGCTTTAACTAGTTATAAGTGTTTCAGTAGTATTAACTAGTTGATAATGTTACAATTGTATTAACTAGCTAACAGTATTATAGTAGTATTGATTAGTTAATAACATTACAGCAGTATCTACCACTTATACTTTTACAGTAGTTAACTAATTAATAGTGTTACAGTAGTATTAATTAGTTAATAGTATTACGGTAGCATTAATTAGTTAATAGTGTTACAGTGGTATACCTAGTTAATAGTGTAAAAGTAGAATTACCTGGTCAAAAATACTACCGTAGTTTTAACTTGTTAGTATATTTGTAGTAGTATTTCCTAGTTAATAGTGATACAGTAGTATAACCAGCCAATAGTATTACAGTAGTTTAATTAGTTAATGTTGTTAGAGTGGTATTAGAAAGCTAACAGAGTTACAGTAATATCCACTAGTTAATAGTATTACAGTTGTACCACATAATTAATAGTGTTACCGTAATATTAACATGTTAACGGTATAACAGAAGTATTAATTAGTTAATTGTGTCCTAGTACCATTACCGAGTTAAAAGTGCTATAATAGTATCAACTAGTTATTACTACAGCAGTAGTATTTAGTTATTAGTACAGTAGTAGTATTTAGTTAATAATATAGCATTAGTACTAATTAGTGAATGGTATAGTAGCAGTAGTAATTAGTTAATAGTATTAATTATAGTAGTATTAATTAAGTAATAATACTACAGCAGTATTAACCGGCAAACTGTTTAACAGTAGTATAAACTATATAGTAACAGTAATATACTACTATATAGTATAAACTATATAGTAGTATATTAGTATAGTGACCTTTAGTGCCCTACAGCTACGTATATGGTATATGTAAACGACCACGACCTGATTACAGGGGTGAGAAGGCGAAAGTGCCATACACGAGCAAACATTGCAGTAACGAATCACGGTCGGCATTCATGTATGCAGATTAGAAGAGTTGTGAGTTATCTTATAATACCATCATATATTAATAACCCAGTGTTGCTTCCTTGCTTGGTCTGTCCTAACATATTAAAGAGACTGTCAGCCAAGCCAGTCCGTATCAGTGACACCGAAAATAACATAATAACATTATTTCATGTCAGAGCTACGGTTAATGAGAGGGCATCTTAAGAATTTTACATCACGCGTCCTACCATTTTTGGCGGCGAGCCAAATATTTAACTAGTGTCAAATATTTAACTCCATTATGAAGCTGACCTCATACAAATTTCATCGTAAAGTCAGTTTAAAAAAAAAAGTGAATGAAAACAGAATCAGTCGTCACAGTTCAAGAGTACGATAAAATGCTTAATTATCCATCAGCTTCAATCGAATAAAATATTATCTTTTCGCTCGAAAACGCAGAGCAAACCGAATTTCAAACGTATATACTGAATCCCAGTTGTTATTTATATGCAGCTGCTGAGTTGATTAAACCGTCAGAAGCAACGATGTTGAACTTGAGTCTGTCATTGACAGAATATTTCTTACTCTGCTATATCTAGCTCTAACAACTCTACAATACGTCTACCACAGCTCTGTTACCTTTACTGCAGCCCTACTACCTCTACCACAACCCCACTACCTTACCACAGCCTCACCACCTCTACCACTCTACACAACACAGCTCTGCCACGTTTACCACAACCCTACTACCTCAAACGTATTTGTTACTCTCATTTGTACGTCATAGTATTTTGGAAGCCGATTGTTTTTCATGGCAACTGAGCCCATATCACCCATAAGAACTAGGGATATAATTTCACGGAGGCGATATAAGAATAATCCGCTGCTATAATCAACTAAAATGGCCCTTTATAGTGCAGTCGAAGTACTGTAATTCTGCACGCAATTACATACAGCTTCGAAGGTCACCTAATGAACGTGTTACACAAGTCATCGCGGAGCACCTCTAACAATAAATGCTCCTTTTATGTCGCGATTGACAATCGTGATTGAGCTCAATCCAAATTTGCCTCCTAAATCTTACGTTAGCTGTAAGAATGAGTGATTAGTTTTGCAGGCCTTGTGAACCTGTAGCAACTTCCAGTCGTAAGGGGATTATCTCGTACAGTATAAAGAATGTGAAATACTTTGGAGTGACAATGTGCATCTTCTCTACTAAATAATACTATTTTTTCAAGGATATATTACCACAAATGCCGCGGTTATTACAGTTGAGCGTTGCGGCATTCGCTGCAGCAACTAATTATTTGTCAAATTATTAATAGAAACAAATAAGCAGGAATACGAGGTTCAAATGAGTACGATTCAAATGTTAATTAATGTCATCCCAACATTGCCATCAGAAATTCTTAGGCTCGAAGGAGAAAAAATACTTCCGTTCATTATTTCAATAGTAAAAATATATCATTTTCGAGATTGCAAGCAAACAAGCGATACTGACATAAATATCAATAACATTTCAATTATTGTACTAACAAGCAAACAGAATAAAATTGCTATGGGAATAACAATAACGAACACAATAGTATTTGAGCCGATAAATAGAAGGCGACAAGAGCAATGATAACACAAATAAACGTGATCGCTGCACGCTTTGTAGAAATAACAAAGTTTTTTACAACCTACATAAAGTGCAACGACCAGCTATATTCATATATATACAACAAAAATACACGTGGTAAATTTATACATATGGAATCACGACTTACACGGAAATTTTGCACGTTAACTTTCAGTGACTTCCAGCAAAACAAGACGAACATATTTATTACACTTGACTTAAAATCTGAAGTCCTTTTTTATCACACTACTTAATGCCACTTTTCAATTTGAACATTACGCATGTATTCTTAGCACAATAAATGACTCACAAGCACAGGCACGATCACATTCGCAAAATTGCTTGCTCTTACTAAATGAAAATATAACATTGCATTTAACATACGATTTTTATGCCCGCATAGTCAACTGCAATTTATCATCCTTAAATTAGTTCATTAGGAAGATGAATGATTTTATATTCCCCGTCATGATTAAAATAAAAAAATTTAAATAGCTCGTGGCGCAGTCTCTGAAAGTCGTTGTATGTACCTAGTGTAAAACTAGCTACAAAAATCCCCCACAAAATCTCAGGGTCAATTTACCCCCACGTACTGACAGCTTAGCTAACCTCAGAGGTAACTTAGCATCATAATTACCGATGTTGGTAGAAGCCATTTCAATTCTGGCTTGAAAATCAGGTTTACTTGAGCTTCACAGCAAGTGTCTGCCGTGTCTGCCAAAGTCATAGTCTCAAAGTCAAAGAAAATACGTTATCTCAAGAACTTCTTCTGTCTGATCAAACTTTTCTCAAGCACTTAAAGGGTGTAAGTGCGTCCACCACATTCTTATTTTTTCCATACGCCGCAATGACAATGCTTACAAAGGGTACTGAATTACTCTACACTAACCTAATTTACGCGAAATTTACCATTGAACTGAATGAAAAATGAGTACTAATTGATCTTCGATCAATCGGAGTCGACTCTGTAGTTTCAAAGTCTGTGCTGAGAAATCCTGAGCAAAAATGAACAAACATGTGAAAATTTGGGAATATTCAAGAGAGTTTCCGCTTACGAATTGAAGTGTTAATATTAAATTATTAAAACCAAGATCTGCATAAAGGTTATTAAACTGAGATGTATTGATAAAACCTTTAAAAAGTGGTAATTAGAGCATTTGTGAGCATAAATCATGGTGATTCACTGACACACCAACAGTTCGAACATTCGCTATTCTGGCGATTGTTTTGCTGCAAAAGGAAAAGTATTAATTTCAACGGGTGAAAAGTTTCAGATTTAATGGATGCCGAACACAAACTTACCAAATTTCTCAGCAGTTTGCCGTTTCCGATTGCATGACAACATATAAGAATATACTTCAATTGAGAAATTTTTAATTGCCTCCTAATGATGTGTGCCAAGTGTGCAGGGAGAACACACCATCATGTGCTCTTGAGAAAGGGAAACTTACTAGGAAGATTTCAATGATAAACTTCTTACCGTACATCCTTAATCCTATATTTTCATGACTAATTTAAGGAAAATGGATTTGTATTTTTTAATTGATAAGTCTGAATTCAGGACTTTGTTTATTCGACGTCTGCGTGAGTCAGTGCCTTATTCCGAAAGTCGGTATACATTAATTATTTCTACTTGTTGAGGAGACTTACAAGTAGATCTCAGAAGTTATCTAAGAAAGGATCGTAATGCTACCCCCTCATGGATTATGGGATCTTCATTCATGAGGAATGTAGAGTTCGCTAACTCAAATTTTGCTACCGTTGGGAACTACATCTGAAATTCTGCCTTTTTAATTGTAGCAATTTGAATTTCAAGGGGGCTTCTATGCAGTGTATTTGCGATAAAAGAAGTAAGAAGATCAATTAAGTCCTCGGTATGTTGATATGAGTGGCACTCGATCTGAGCACAACATCTTCTCTAGGGTCCAAGAGATCCCCTTCATTTAACCTAGAATAATGCACGCCATCCTTAACTCATTCCTCAGGCGTACAAAATGAAATTCATGACTGTTCCATGTGGAAGTGTGCCAAGTCATTAATGCAGAAGCAATATTAAATTCATACGTTTAAGAATAACAATTTCTGCATAATACAGGGAGGGTAAAAAAAAGAAACCCAATATCGCCGTGTCGAGTTAGCAAGCATGCTCTTTGAATAAAAGACGATACTTGATTGAATTTGGGTTTCCTTTTATATGAACACTCCTGTATAACATCTTAGACGTACATATGCATTATTGAATAAAGATTAAGTATCCCCGAGTCATTTATAAAAGTAGTTCATAAATTTGGTGAGAGATGTTAGATTTCATGTGTGCAACGAAAAATCGTCCATTTTACAGAATACTCGAACACTGAGCTACTTAATGTTTATATTCCAGCCTCGAACACTAAGGTACTTAATGTTTATATTCCAGACTAACTTCATCGTCGGAACATCTACAATTTCCATCTACAAACATCTACAATTTCAAATTTTTACCATTTTCGCAAATTAACCAGCCCAAGTATTTTTTGTCTTCATTTCATAGATTAATCGATTGGGCAACGAAAGAGTTCTGTGTTTTTGTCAAGTAATATGGTTCATTGAAATGCTTCTTTTCCAATTTGGGGATTACTGCAGTTCCTTTGGTACACTAGGACGTAGAAATACATCACGCCTGCCATTTTAACATAATACAACCTGCCTACGTTTGCCTTAGACCATAAAGACCTCTAAAATTGGACTCTTGATTACCAATGAGGTCAACTGAACACATCTGAAGGTTGAAGTGACCTAGAGTCCATGTGTTTGTGTTCAAGGCTCCTTTTCCCTTCGACCAACTATTGAAGAGAATCTCTTACAACTGTGAACAATTGTTTAGGAACAGTCTGATGAATTCAATTCGGTACACAAAACCTGTATAATGCTGTCTCAATACTCGATACAAAGATAAACCAATGCAACAAGTTAATTTTTCAAAGATAGGGACACTCGAAAAGAAATACACGGGAGGATAAAGACACAGACAATATGAAAATGGGCACATGAATATAAACGGATAAAAAAGCTTCTAGAACAATCAAGGAAATTGAAATTACAGATTCTACATAAATGAATACTTTCGTTGACGGAGCAAAACTTCCGACGTTGAGAATTCATTGCCATTCTTTCTTTCATAGAGGCATAAAGGTGCAGTTATCATTTCATGCTAATATGCACTTCTAGATATCATCAGAACTTAGAATTTCCGATGCCATGACTTTCGCGTACAATAACATACACCGTTGACAATTATTTCTAGTTGTCTTCAATTTAATCATCGACATTAAAAAAAAAAGATTATCGAAGAATGCGTACACGATACGAAGCTACAGCTCTCTCCTATTATCTTAAATTAACTTAATGAAAACTTAATTGTGTAATTGGTTCGTAATGAAGATAACCTTAACTTTGTATTAACAATTCTCCCGACAAAATTCAGAGCACAAAAGCTATATATATCTCCGCATGAACAACTCTTCCCGCGGCACGAAACAGCGTATTTTGCATAACTTTGGAAAAATGTAACTTTGATAGTAAGACTTCCTTTTAAAGGATCAGTAATCCTATAAAGCTTGCGAATAGCATCTCACTTGCGTGAAGAGATTCACTGACTTCAAATTCTGCGAACTGGAAGTGTCAAGAATACGTGTAAAACTTTTACTTATTCTGCAATAAAGCTAAAATTCATCACTTGAACTATGCATAGTAAATCGCAATCCTACGCACAGTAATTCCACTCATTTTTAATGGCTATAATTTCAAAGGATGTTATCTTTGTCTTCCGTTGCTGTTTGCGTGAGAGGCAGAGAAACTGCTGTTTTGTGAAGGCATTACTTATTTTTCTATATTTTGGAGGACTGTGCGAGAGGAAATGGTCAGACCATTTGATATGATTTCATAAATTCAAAAACACGGAACAACTTCATTGTTCGAGTGCTTTATTCCCTGCACTCCATCGAAGATATCACCCTTGCTTTTTGCGACACTTTTACGCGTGTAACATCCATGCTTTGAGAACTTACATGGTTTGTGCATCACGCCTAATCGCAAAATAATTTTTGTCACAAACAGTTGTCCTCGTTCTAATGTTTTTTTTTGAGCTCAATGGAAATCTTTTACCACGTACTCTGTCGGATGACGCACTCCCGAAAATCTTTAATTGAAACAACATTTTGTACTTGTACTGCAGCTCATATTTCTCCAAATTTGATACACATTTGTTAACAAGGGACGTTTTTGACGGTGCTATTGAGGTTCTTTTCCTGCTGTCATGCTTGTCTTGATGAGCATCTGGTAGTCTGCCCACGACGCGATGAGCTTAACCTCACAACTTCAGCCACTTACAATGACCTTAACCTCACAACTTCAGCCACTTGGACACCTACAGATCGAAGCAGCGTTCTCTTGTCCTACTGAACTATTCTACCTACATACTTCTATCGTTCTACAAATTGAGTCGTATAAATTTTTCTTCTGCTGTTATATTTTGTTTCGTTCAATGTTTTTTTATAATCATTCTACCACGTAATTTCCTGAATCACAGAACTTTCGTTTACGAAGCTTTTGCGAATCATACCAACGCTCTTTACATCTCCCACTGGACTATCTTGCCTTGTTATGCCGTTGTAAACATAAAGCTCTACGTATAGGGTCCTTCGTTTCTGTTATTTAGGCTTGCTGTGATTAAATTCCATTTAATGTTAAGTTTGCTAAACATTTGGGGATCCCAGCAGTGCTCTCCAAGCCTCCCACTGAACTTCCCACCTCCTTGCATCACTTGAAAATATCTTGAATATCTTGAAAACGTTTGGGCCCCTATGCCCTGGCCACAC
>VOMN01096868.1:0-12510 GCA_014899125.1 Orchestia grillus | reverse complement strand
AGCTCAAATTTGAAGAATTTATGAATTTGTAAATTGGATACAGTATATTAGTCATGTCATTTTATAACTTTTATGTTTTCATTAAAATTAGTTATTTCAATAAATGTGTTCATTGAAACCGGTTTTTTTTAAACGGGCGTGCATACTAATCATGAATAATTCGGGTGCATAATGAACTGCATACGACATGTCCTCCAATAGCTGTCGTGGCCCGTATAGTATAGGGCGCCACTGGAGCTTCTCTTTCAAGTTTGAATTCGGTGTTAGATGAAGCGCCTTTACTTATTTCGTCGTCAAGAAATGTTCACTAACGTCTGAAAATTATAAAATAGCTAAAGTCTTTCAGAAGAGGTTGCACACTATTGACTGGGACGTCGAGTAAAAAAAGTTCCCCGTCTGACCGCGTATCGATTCTGGACACTTGCACTGAAGTGTATATTCGGGTACACCTGAATTCTGAAGTCATAGGTTATGTAGATTCATTAGTGTAACACTGAATTTTAAATCAAGTCAAAATCAGTTCAGTGTTACAAAACAAAATCAATCCAACAAAACGAGAATTGCTGCTACCGTTTTTTTTGTTCATTTTTACTTCTGTAACCAATTGCTTTATCTTCTATAAAGTACCAGTGGATGAATCCCGCCAAGAATGGTGAGACAAATTATATTCAATTCTTAATAAGCCCTCTTATTTACGGTAACTCGGACATGAAATAATGTTATTTTCAGCATCACTGCAGGATACGGAATACCTTAGCTGACAGTCTCGTTATTAGTTTAGGACGTGCGAACGGAAGGAACAAGCAAGCAAGGTTATTATTATAGAGCGAGATTCTATGTATTTCATTGTTACGGTGCTTTTTCAATGTTGTACAAAGGGGAATTGGCTCTAAAAATTGAACATTTTTTGTTAGCCACTCTTTCTTCACCGTAATAGTGACTTTCCTATAAAAAATGAACAGAAAAGAATAGATAGGGGACAACCGAGAAAGAATTCTGTTTATCCCAACCAATTTTTCCGTTACGTTTCTAAAGCGATGTTGCTTACAGCTCCGCAGCCTGATAGACAAGGATAAGGATCGTATTTACGATGCAGATTTTCATAGCATCATTTTTCAGGAGTTTTTTGCTCAAGTTCTCGCTGTCTCGAGTTGCCAGGTCGAGTCTCGCCGCAATAATTCATGAACATCGGAAGCCAAGACCACTCCGGGCTTAGCTGGACGAGCTCGGCCGAGCGATCAAGGATAGATTGTTGGAGCCACCTTGATGCTGGTCTTGTTTTGACGCCATAATTTATCTACGAGAACCATTATCAGCCGGTCAGACCATTATCGAAGATCGACTTGTCCGATCTCGAAGGAACATTATAAACGCATCAAATTGATTGGTATCCGACCCGACACCATCAGACGAAGTAAGGAAAAAGTTGAATTTTACTTAGAAAATATTTATAAGCCCAATTCAAGTGCGCGCATTTGTTGTTTTTATCTTCGTGACCAGGCTTGGTTTAATAGCTGCTCTTCGAAATTATTTTTACATCTCATTATTAAAACGACGATTCTTGAACATGCTTCATCTCAACTGCACATAGGTAGCAACGGAATTTATAGGGCTCCAGAATATAACACATAATGCCTAAAAAAATATATTACAATGCGTTACAAGCATAAACTATGCTTCAACATTGCACCTGTCTGTAATAGAGTAAAGCGTTCCGTGAATTAAGACATAAAATTTGTAAAAAAGATTCCATCTCAAAAACGGGAAAATATTTTCGTTGAGCCAGATGTCATATCCGTCGAATTTTTATCCGAATACTTTCTCGTAATACATTACATTTTCGCAGCAAAAAAAAGGACTTGTATTGGCATTTAGAGTTGCACGTCTTGTATTTGGTCATTACGGCACCAGACGATTCCCCTCACTAACACATGCACAGGGCAGCATAATTTGAAGTCCTCGAGTACATAGCGCTGAAGTTACTGCTTTGTTCTGCAAATAGTTGTATTTCTTGTAGGATCGGTGTGAATTTTTAGACACTTTCTCATTCAGCAGCTGCCATTCTTCTTTCTTTTTTACTGTAGTAGCAAAATTTTTCCAGTCAAAAGACCTTGTTCGAATCATTGAAACTTAAAATTGGAATCAAACTGGTATTATCCTCTTTATTCCGTTGTCTTATAATTATGCTCTTGGCAAACAATTTGAGGTAAAAGCCATGCCGCCACTCGCTCACCTCACACTCGCTTCCAAACAAAATAACTAAAGCCACCAGCATCGTTCCTGTCGCTCGTTGCCAAAGCGACATTGACAGAGCGACCTTTTCCTGGCCCCAAGATGGCGACACCACGCGCTCTTGTCATGGCTACTCCTCGGTGGGCCTCGCCTGCCATGCTGTACTGGACCACTTAACTTTATTGCCCCCACTTTACTCTCGTTAATTCTGTGTGTTAGAAATAAGGCTCGTCTTCAGAGATAATACTGGACGATCAATTCCGGCAGTTTTCTTGTCCAGCATCTCTTTCTTAATGAAGATATTGTGCTCGAAGACCTTGAGTTTCTTTCTATGGCCGAAGACTAACTGTATTCAGGGAATTTAGGTTTATTCAGGGAATTTAGGTTTATTCAGTTCTTTTGCTGTGTTCTATCATTCTGGGAAAGTAACGAAAACGAATAATTTTGAGAATTGTATCAAAGAGTACTTGTAAGTGTGAGATATAACTTCAGTTATTTTCCCCATTACATGAAATGTAGACTACTGGCATCTAAAATTGGTAGCGTGGCTCCTGATTCCAATTCACGTAATAGAAAAACTTCATGATCTTTCATTGATGTGAAAGTTTTAGTTTTGGCTAAAATCTACGTTATTAACTTGAATTTCAACTAGATATCCCAACAATTATAATGATATATAAAAATTCACTGACTGAATAGTTATATATTTTAAAGTTATTTACAGGTCTATATGCTCCGTAGAGGGGAGATATCTAAGTTACTAATTTTAAAAATGAATTGAACGAAACTTATTGACCCAGCCTGTATATACTTGAAACAAAACGGCAAAATCGAAATTCTGTTTCACTATCCATTAGAAAATACCAGGAATGCTCTTTCCTTAGGAGTAAGCGGAGACAGGTGCTGGCACACTAGCATGCAATTCACACGACTGACACCAGTGGTCGATGAAATATCTAACGGAATAAAAGAAGCATCATATTTTTAAAAACGTGTACTAATTACTTCTATGGTTAGAACCAAAACTCATGCAGCATCCATGCGCCGCTTGTAACACACCCTCGGGTGATGCGTCGGGTTATGCGTCGGGATATGCACCCTCGGGTGATGCGTCGGGTTATGCGTCGGGTTATGCGTCGGATATGCATCAGGTTATGCACCCTCGGGTTATGCGTCGGGTTATGCGTCGGGTTATGCGTCGGGTTATGCGTCGGGTAATGCATCAGGTTATGCACCCTCGGGTTATGCGTCGGGTTATGCACCCTCGGGTTATGCGTCGGAATCTTAGGTCTCCTCATGTCCGGGTGGCCGAGTCGTAAGCCAGCGTGAAATTTAAGGAAAACCTACATGAACTTCAAGGAATACGTGCATGAACTTTAAGGAATACGTACATGAACTTTAAGGAATACGTACGTGAACTTTAAGGAATACGTACGTGAACGTAAGGAATACGTACGTGAACGTAAGGAATACGTACGTGAACGTAAGGAATATGTGCGTGAACGTAAGGAATATGTGCGTGAACGTAAGGAATACGTGCGTGAACGTAAGGAATACGTGCGTGAACTTAAGGAATACGTGCGTGAACTTAAGGAATACGTGCGTGAACTTAAGGAATACGTACGTGAACTTAAGGAATACGTACGTGAACTTAAGGAATACGTACGTGAACTTAAGGAATACGTACGTGAACTTAAGGAATACGTACGTGAACTTAAGGAATACGTACGTGAACTTAAGGAATACGTACGTGAACTTAAGGAATACGTACGTGAACTTAAGGAATACGTACGTGAACTTAAGGAATACGTACGTGAACTTAAGGAATACGTACGTGAACTTAAGGAATACGTACGTGAACTTAAGGAATACGTACGTGAACTTAAGGAATACGTACGTGAACTTAAGGAATACGTACGTGAACTTAAGGAATACGTACGTGAACTTAAGGAATACGTACGTGAACTTAAGGAATACGTACGTGAACTTAAGGAATACGTACGTGAACTTAAGGAATACGTACGTGAACTTAAGGAATACTTACGTGAACTTAAGGAATACGTACGTGAACTTACAGAATGAATATGTACTGAATCCTAAAGAGTGTAAACGTGAACTTTAGGAATATGGACTTGATACTTGATAAAAATGAAATATTTTAAGGAGTGATTAGTTTATGATTAAAAATCACTGTCAAGTGCTTTTCTGTGAAAAATGTATTTCGGTAATAATATCTACAATGAAATCTACCTTACACTCGGTAATTGCAATTTATGTATAGAATTCCTAAATTTAGTTGAGAAATTGCGTTCGATGCTCCAATTGATCGAATATCGAATATCGAATATCGAATAGTATAAATGACGGGACCGAATGCAATCATAAGATTCATCTTCGACTCAGTTAATTAAATTATTGTGCCGTGCTCCTTATATATACTATGCCATGCGTGTGTTCAGGATTTTTGAGTAGGGTGATCGCTGATTTCAAAGATTAAATCTGAAAAAAACATTTCATTCTCATGAATCTTCATCAATTAGGGAAAACTCTTGTCAATAATCTCGACGAAAAGTCTTTTTAAGCCCTAGCGGAAAATCCTCAAAACAAAATCTAAAATTATGTTTTAAGAAATCCTGCAAGTTATTCCATGGCATCTCAGAAGCGCTCAGACGCCTGCAATTTCATTTTCCTTCGCGAATTGGATTTGGCAATACTGGAGGATACCGTTAGCGCTCAACGATATCTCGTCGAATGTTTTCCAAACTTCCTCAAATTAGATTCCAACGTGTTTTGCTCGCAAATAATTCAGTAATTGCAAACCAGGAAGGGAAAAGTTGCCGGAACTCATGCGCGGGAGTGGAGTCTGTCACAGGGATGAGCTGTTCTGGCGCTGGGACGATCTTCCGACTTTTTTCTTGACCGTTTATGTTCAGACATAACAGCGTCCTTCAGCGTTTGTAGGTGTGTAATTTCTTGAAGGCTTTTATTCTCATATATTTTTCATGTGCATTGAATTATAATCAGTTTGATCACATACGTCACAAGTCTGAAAAATGAGGTGATTCTGGTACATATGGAACTCATATTTGGCTCAATTAATAAGAAAATTTTATTTTTATTTTGTTTCACTAAAATAAGATAGGTTCTCATAGACCGCATAGTAACAAGAGTTGTAAAATTTTGACTGAAGTCCCACATCTGAGTCAACAATACTATTTTTGAAGTACTTCAATCGAATTTAAACTTCTGAGGCATAAATGACTTCAGTGAGATTCACATGATTGTCTCTTAACTGTCGATCGAAGAATAGCGTTTGTTTTCGTAGAGACCATTTCTTTACACCGGCTCACTCTCATGTTTTGTAGGCTAAGGTCGCTAAAAGTTCTTTCTGCCTGAAAAGTGGGATTCTAAAAATAAATAATCTTTATTAGCTATTCATAAATTTCTTCATAACGTACCTAATGCTAAAAGTAGTCTTTGTGGACTCGTATATTGCAGGACGTAGTCTTCATGAGCTCGCCAGAGTTCAGCAGGACGTAGTCTTCATGAGCTCACCAGAGTTCAGCAGGACGTAGTCTTCATGAGCTCACCAGAGTTCAGCAGGACATGGTCTTCATGAGCTCACCAGAGTTCAGCAGGACATGGTCTTCATGAGCTCACCAGAGTTCAGCAGGACATGGTCTTCATGAGCTCACCAGAGTTCAGCAGGACATGGTCTTCATGAGCTCACCAGAGTTCAGCAGGACATGGTCTTCATGAGCTCACCAGAGTTCAGCAGGACATGGTCTTCATGAGCTCACCAGAGTTCAGCAGGACATGGTCTTCATGAGCTCACCAGAGTTCAGCAGGACATGGTCTTCATGAGCTCACCAGAGTTCAGCAGGACATGGTCTTCATGAGCTCACCAGAGTTCAGCAGGACATGGTCTTCATGAGCTCACCAGAGTTCAGCAGGACATGGTCTTCATGAGCTCACCAGAGTCCAGCAGGACGTAGTCTTCATGAGCTCACCAGAGTTCAGCAGGACGTAGACTTCATCCTTGCGCTCTGTTCGCTGGAGTTTGCGCCATCATTACCAAGGCGATGGCAGTAATTTGCGCCTCGTGATGACGCCATCACTACTTTTGCCAGTGTTTTTGCGCTATTTCCTGCCAGCTTTTCACGTACTTTTTGACTTCAGCCGAAGTAGGCATTCAGTTTAGCACTTTGGGATCGAGGCTCATCTGTACACTGCACAACAAGGCTAAAACGATGAGCTAGCAAGTTTGAGCATTTTGGTGAGAAAATGAAAACACTTATTTCGTTTTCCAGTTAGAGTTCAGAATTTTTGCCTACGTTACCATGTTCTCCGTGTAGACTTTCTAGAACTTTATGTTAACTGACAGACCTCATGATTTCATCTATGAAGGCACCTTAATATTCTGATAACGGTTGGGCTGCCAATCTTCTGATTTACTACTTGTTGACCTTGCTAAAACTTTGTTCTGACTGCCTGTAGTTGACAAACATCTCGTAGCGGGCTATGTTATCAAAATTATGTTTAAATTTATGGTTTGTTCTAAGAAAGTGTAACAGGCAATAGCTTGAAACTAAATTACTAGTTTATAACTTCTGAGTAGATATATAGATTTTCTGATGTCAGGACTGCAGTGAAAAGAGAAGGACAAAGAATTATCAACTCAAATTGACTTGCTATGCATTTTAAATTTTTCTTGATTCATCAAAAGTACACAGAGACGGTAGACCCAAGCCGAGTAGGGACCCATTTACGCGGCTGGGCTCAGTGGGGAAGTTCGAGCATAGTTTTCATACTCGAGGGCAGTGCGCCGTGACCATAAGTGAGGTCCAGAGTGATGAATCTTAAGCCCGTGCCTAGCTTCTGTGCATCAGCGTTAATGTCTAAAAATTAAATAACCTAATGGTGCAGAACAAATTTTTTCAGAAACTTTGGAAACGCTAATATGCGCATATGAGCAATTTTTGAATCCGTTCTGAGCAGCAGTGGACACACTAGTGACTAGAGCAACGCCGTAATTTGAGGGCTGTGCCGCTCTTTTGTGTCCTCAAAGTTTTCAGTTAAAATGAGTCGTCGTGTGGGCTTTAATGACCTAGAAAAGGCGAAAAGAAAATTAAATTGAGCGGTATTGAATGCGTGAGAGATGTAGCTGTTGCTATGGGCTGTGATGTCCGCGTTGCTAACAAGTATCTCAGCAATCCTGAAGCCTTGGTCGAAAGGAACATCAAGGGAAATTGTAGAATCCTGATGAGACGTGATTTGCCCTGAACGAAACGGGCAATACGTAGGATCCCTCACCCAGCAAGCAAGAATGTCTGACAGGACATGTATCGAAAATGACTCGATGTCGAGTGTTGAGAAGTTTGGCTAGACGCGGTATGCCCGCTGTAAGATACATGAGGTTTTTCGACTTGCGTAGGCAAGAACGTACTCGTACATAAAATTAACTTTCAAACAGGTCTTTCAAAATTAAATATTCTTATTATACAACACCTCTATTTTGAATTATCGATGCCTCATTGCTTTTAAATTGACCGATGTATGGACTTGTTACGCTTCACAGGAGATACCATTTACGATTCAATTATTTTCTGTTATCTGCTTTAATAGTATCAGCACTGAACTGTACAACGTTTCATAATATTTCGCAAGAGTCAAGAGATGTAAAACTGTTGTTATTTTAACGTGCCATAACTCTACTGTAAGACACTGTATCTTTCTATACAGGTACTTAGATTTTCAACTCTGTTTTCTGTTTATAGTTTTTCTTTCAAATCTAACTTATGATATCAGCGCGTATAACGAAATATTCCACGTATTTGTACAATAATAAATAAAATTTAACTAGTATCGTCACATCGCAAGGAGCGATCAGCTACCATATTAGAAGTGAAAGTCTCTAGTCTCGAAGTGATTTGGATAATTTTTACAGCACTGTAATTTTATTAACCAACAATACGATTTATTAAAAGAACGCGTCACTTCCAACGAAATAATTAATCTTCTCTGCCTCTTTCCAACGACACAAGTTTGTTTAGCACATTTGTGAAATTCGCATGACACCATTAATGCACGTTTAGTAAGAACTAGAGATTACAAATTCATTGGAATTTTAACCTAACACAACTCAAATTCAAATTTTCAAAGTTTAACGTCGTATAAATCAAAAGTTCAACTTTTTTTCCATTATGAAGCCTGTTTTTCAATTATAATTTTATACTTGTATCAAGTATGTACAAAGCATCACACAATGTTTTTAGTTCATATATAGCTACCGTACGAATCGCTTCAAGCCAAACGACTGGTCAGTGAAATAAGAATTGAAACTATAGAAGTCTCAACGGAACGTCTACACATAGTTTTAAAATTGTAGTCTTACAACTTGAAAACCCGAAGGGTTCCGTACTTTCTATGTCACTGATTTTGGAATAAACGATTTTTTTTCTTTCTTCAGTGATGCGATGCCTGCTACTCTTGATAAACCCGACGGGTGGAGTAAAGTTTGGATTCAAAAAAGCCATTTCTGCCTCCGTCTTAGTCGTCAACAAAGAGGAAGTGTTATGTTAGGGTCCGGAATATTTGGCAATGAATTAGTGGGTCCTTCTAGAAAACCTGGAGGTGTATAACTGACTGCAGCTGCCTCTGTCGACTTCCTGAAGTAGATCGTTGCTCCGTGGCTCCCCTGCCACGGATCGAACAACTGAGATCCCCTGCCAACAAAAAGTTGGTTTTTATGCATGGCAATGCTTCGTCAAGTGCTCCAGAGGCTATGGTAGAATATTTGAAGACTCTTGGGTTCAAAGATGGGCGACTGATGAAACGGCCAGTGTGTTCACTTGACCTGAACCTCGTTGAGAAACTGAGATCACAGCTTAAGTAATGTGTTTACAGTAGAACCGTTACGTCAATTTCTCTCCAAGGATCCCCTGTAGAGTGAACTTGAAACTTGTGCTAAAAATACTACAGCAAATGAAGCTGAAAATCTCGCAGAATTCATGGGTAGACGTCTCCTGGCTATTGTTGAAGCACGTGGAAAGTATATTAATATATGTACTACAAATTGTGCTTAGAAATAATAGTATCAAAATATTAAAGTTCATATCTTATTTCAGGATTCTTACAAAAGACTAAATTATGAAAATCCTTTACTTTATTGACTTTTCATGTCGGTAGACACAATTGTGGTTCGTTTGAAATGCAACTGAATTAAATGGATTTAGAATCTTCCTTAAAATTGTACTGGCCAATGTAAATATCTAATATAGCGGGTAGAACTTTCTGCGGAGGCAACCCTTAAAATTTGGTGTTGACTGATACATTTCAGTTAAAGGTTAAGAAAAAACTATTGTGTACCAAAGCTTGGCGTTGCATGTAAAGGGACCTTCCGGTGGAGTTTTATTGTATTGTTATAATTTGTTTATCGTTATACGTTCTTTAATACGTTCTTCATAACATCAAAATATGAAAATTATACCTGCAAACATGACTGCGCAATGGACGAAGCAAAAGAAAAAACATACTGTTCTAGTTACATATTAGTTAACTCTAAGCGATGCACCATTAAATTTCCAATTCACTTTAGAATGGTTCTCACCACGTGCTGCTACTGGAGGACTGCATATGGCCACATTTATCAGGAGGGAGCTTACACGCTCGCCTCAGATCTCAACACTTGGTGTGCATCATTCTAAATTGATTCTATAATATATAAACTGTATTTTTTGCAGGTAATTGGAATGGATCTTCATAAAAGTAGAACCTTTTTAATTTATTGATTCCTGGGCCAAATTTAATTCTCTAACTTGGAAAAGTTTTGGCTCCTAGAGTTTCCACCATACGATAATAAAACATCCCCTTTTCGACGGGGAATTTCAATCCACGCAAACTTTGTTGAAAATTTTAATATTTTCCTTCTTTTTACAACTTGAACAGTACACGAAAATTGGAAGAAGTAAAAAGTATGTAATTCTATAAAAATGTCAAATTTTATTTTTCAGTTGAGTCAAATTAGTCGACACCTTTTGTTCTCTACATTGCAACCCATACAATAAGACCAGTCCCGTGGTTCTAGGACAAAAAGTGCGTGACGCTTAACATTTTGAATATTGGGTAAAAAACAGTTTTATATTTTCATTTTTTTAGAGAAATTGAAAAAACTTCCATGATTAAAATGTGTTGCATTCAACGAGTCACTTAAATGTATCAAATTTGAAAGCGACCAGTGGCATAAATTTTTTTCTAAAAGTTCCCAAGAATGCTTCAGTAATATATTTCGGTTGAAAATACTGGAAAATAAGTAGTGACAAATTCAAAAAATTAGGAAATTACTGTGACAGTAGTAGTATGAAATTCATGGTTAGCTCAAGTTCCAATGAATGTGAAATGTTTAAGCTGCTCCGAGCAAATTCCCGTTATCTGAATCCGTTGCTGGACTCTACTAAAGGCAAAATTATCCGTCCAGAAGTCATGCCGTCAGCAACATAACATCGGCTTTTAAAACTGAATTTGAGTCGAAGTTTTTAATGGGTTATTACTGAACGTCGAAATACTGCTTTCACAGATGGCCATTATATTTTATGGGACTTAAGATATCAGTCTTTTGTTTTAAAAACATCGCGCAGGACTGTACGACAGTTTCGCTCGAGCAAAGTTCTGCCATTAAGAAGCGAGATGACGGATTGTAGGAGACTAGTTCACCAAGTCACTTTTTCTTCAAAGTCTCTACGAGAAAGTCGATGGTGTCCAACTTATGAGAAGACGAATTGCTTCTCGTTCAGCACACTTTGCGTGATGACTACTCAAAAGTTCTCAGAAAATATAATCCTGCTAATTCCAAAACTTGGAACAGGCGCGATTTTTAAGAATACGTTTTTATGGAAAATTTATGGGAACTTATACGGAATTATCAGGGAATGTTTAATTAAAATTTGTAGCTTTTATAACGATACTCTGCTAAGCTTGTAAAATTGACCTTTGTCGCTCATCGCTCGGACGAAAATATTTGCATTTCATTTGAATATGTTAGGGACACTTTCGATAGGAATACGCACGTCACAGAAGCCTTTAGAGTGGCATGTTTTGAATTACACTTTTAAAATGAAGCAATGCATTTTTGATAAAACCCTTGGCGTTTGAAACACGCAAAAAAGAAGTACTGTTAATTTGACTGAACGTGAAAACAAAATAAATGCCTTTGTTATGTAGGGTGTTATTACTCATCGGCTTGGAGGCTGGTTATCGAAGAATTGGACGCAGACTTCGTTTGACGAATATTGTCATGTTCAGTCAGACTTTCATTCGACATCACGCTTTCATTTGTGCATCCTAAGAGTCGGTAACGTTTTTGTCTGAGATGGCCTTGAAAATTAAATATATTCAAATGTATTTCCATGAGAACCATAAAATGTATTTTCCACACTAAATGCAATGAAATACGCGTGTTTTTGATACGATCGGCTATATTTTTTTGCTAGCTAGAAGCAGTCATCAAAAGGGCCAAATCTGGCTCGTGCGCTATTAGCTGCTGACCCCTGACATATGAATGGAGTGGTGAGGGGCTCGAAGAGTGAAAATGGGTAACTTCCCCCGGATCAAACTTTCGTTCAATTGACCTGCTAATTGTCCGAGACCTGTGTGCCTCGGCCAATAATACGGCTGACCGTATCGTTCCTCAATGCTTCCAGCTGTTCAATGGGACTTCAAGTCAATAACAAACTAGCGCTGTAACTCGAAAATTTCCTCTGTCCACTTGGCACCATTATTAAAAATGTAAAAAAAGCTGCTGTATGGCAATTCTGCGATGATAGAGTTAACTTTATTCATATTTTAATGCTTATTGATGTTTTTATTCTTCTTAGTTCCAATTACTAACATATTTATTAGTATTACGATTTTTAATAGTCTTATCAGTATTGTTGCTGATAAGATCCAGATGCCGTTGTACTCCTTAGATGTACTAAATACTTGGTAACAGAATTGTTTTTTTACATTTATTAAAATAACTTCAATTTCCTCGTTTTGAGCAATACTTAATGGAGAAGAGTGCATGACCATTGTAAATAAACTAAGAGGAAGAAATGGTATCATGTGATGTTTAACGTTTTTTGTCGTATATACAGAATTTTAAACGTTTTCATGAATGGTAGCGAACTGTTTGATCAACTATTTCAAATAGATTTCCACGTGTAAGACTAACGTCACATAATTAGTCGAAGTTTTTGCCATGGGGACTGCATGGTTAGTATCTACTTTCCGGGACTCAAG
>VOMN01096861.1:0-34343 GCA_014899125.1 Orchestia grillus | reverse complement strand
CTGCCACCCCCCCACTACCTGCCACTTAGCTGCCACCACCCCACTATCTGAACTCGTAGAGAAAATTTGTTAGAAAATGAGAGCTGCGAACCCCTTAAACTTGTCTCCCCCTTTTACCCTTCCTGCTGAAGATGAGCTAAAGTTTTTCTCGAACGATATGAACTCGATTTATGTCAGGACTTGTTTGTTTTTACCAGCTTCTTCCATGTAGTCCCGTTTTTTCTCAGAAATATAAAAAGACTCCCCAGAAACAAGTCAATTCGAGACCCGTGTTTCTTTTCCAGCACGTAAGGCACACGTGAGCTGGTGCCCCTCTACTCACTGATGAGCGTACTTTACGCTGTCATTTATGCGTTTCCATTCTTCACACTTTCTTGTGTTCTTGATAACTTACAGATTGGTGGGTTTATCGGTCAATTTTTACTTATTTCAGTTATAATTTGAAATTGGAGATATACATCAGGTTGTTTTACATGAAATGTCGCGAGAGCTTTATTTTTGAGAATCATTGCATGTGATGAGAAATAGATATTCTTCGATAACAGCAAAAGAACTGGGCAGTCGCTAAACGCAGAAAAGTCTATTAAACGCTATCCGGAACCACCCTTGTACCCGAAAAGGTTAATGGTCGCTGTGTCGTGGTCTGTAAAGGGAATCATTCATGTTTCATTTTTGCAACGAGGCGATCCTGTAACACCAGCATCTTATTGTCAAGACATTGATCGCATGCATGACAAATTGGAGAAGAAGCATCCAAAACTGGTGAATAGAGATGGACCAATCTTACTTCTCAATAATGCACGACCCCATACCTCACGAGCTACGGTCGACAAGCTGCAAAGTTTGAATTCTGAAAAATTTGCCACATCTCCCTATTCTCCTGATACCTCTCCAACTGATTATTATTTCTTGAAGCATTTCAAGCTTTCTATTCGCGACAAAACATTCTTAAACAAGGAAAGTATGGTTGAAGTATTTGAACAGTTTCTTCGTAAATAAGATGAGAAGTTTTTTGAAGATGGAGTATATGTTTTAAAAAAACGTTGGACAAAGATCTTAGAGAATAAATGATCATTTTTTATTAAAATAAACACTTTACGAGAGTAATTCTCTTTCATTTTCAAATGCATCATTTCATGTGAGACAACCTAACAGAACATACCATTCATACCTTACCTTAAAGCATAGAGTATGCACATTAGTAAAACAGTCAAATAAGATTTTGGCAGTAGTTTAGACAGGCTAAACAACGAAAATTTTGCCTTTCTCGTGCGCAGAACGTCATAATGCGATGCCGCAAGGACCCCCGATGGTCAGATGTTAACATTTAACTCAGTTAGTCATATCTGGAGAGAAATGTTTTCTGCCTGGAGGCGGTCTTCTGTTGGCGCACATCGTGCGTAAGTTGCGAGCTGGTAGTTAAATCAGTCGAACGGTACGAGTTATGAGTGAAATCAGTCGAACGGTACGAGTTATGAGTGAAATCAGTCGAACGNAGTTATGAGTGAAATCAGTCAAACGGTACGAGTTATGAGTGAAATCAGTCGAACGTTATAACTTATTAGTAAAAATTCAGGATTTATACGAGAGGACTAAAATTTCAGGCATTTCATATGATGATTGATCGTATTATATGCACTAGTTGCCTGTCCTAACTTAATGTAACCTAACCAACGACTGAGTGAACTAGTCATGTCACGCAGTACATGAAATGTTTAGGTATTTCATGTAGCGCATGGAATGTTTAGGTGTGTCACGCAGAGCCTGAAATGTTTAAATATTTCATGCAGTGTATGAAATGTTTAGGTATTTCACGCAATGCCTGAAATATTTTGTTATTTTATGCAGTGGATGAAATGTTAAAGTGTGTCACGTAATGCCTGAAATGTTTCTGTATTTCACGCAGAGCCTGAAATGTTTAGGTATGACACGCAGTGTCTAGCGTAATGATTGATTTCACTATCGGACAGCAACATATTTATTTAGAGAAAACAATTGACATATTTTTCCATTTTATTAGCACTCTATGTTTTTCATCTTATTGTTATTTTACATAAATTCAAGAAAGAGTGTTAATTCGATCACCGGTCCATTGAGATCAATGTTTCAGGACAAAGCTCGCTCGTTTCTGAAGTTTGGGAAAATTTTGAAATTGAAGAATAAATTTTGCATCGGAGACCTGCGAAAGGATGATTTAGGACTTCAATTGTACGATACCAAATTTACACGGGCATTGTTCGAACAAATAAAAAAAGAATTAAACATTCTAAAGTAGCCCAGTCAGTCGTCGACTAAATTTCACAGAAAACTTCTTGCAGTGATTGCAACACGAGGCTATTTTTAAAATTTTGGAACCCGTCAATCATTTGAGTAAAATCTACGAAGAAGAATAGGTGGAAAAGGCAATTGTAGCAAAATACAGGTAAAGAAATAAATGAGGAGGTTGTCTCTACATCAACTAAGACTTATCAACTCAACATTAACTACCAAGAAGCGATTGATATGAACATTTGCTGAACCGTATTGTCAATGAATGAATATCTACGTTAATGATTGTTTATTTATTCTGATCATATGAAGTCTTTGATAATATTCATTGGTAAATTTTTGTAATGTGAATTATGTAATTTTTGTTGCTATAAAGTATAGACAAACCTTTATCTCGAGGGCTTATTTGTCCTTGTTTCTCGCTTTTTTGCAATGGAAATGTCTCGAATACTACTTCACTTTTCTATGTAACTTTTTCTATCGAATATTTTGAATTAGTAACTCTAGCTATCGAATATTGTAAGTAACCAACTTTTTGGATCGAGTGTTTTAAGTAATAACAACCCCCCATCATCGAGTATTTTCAACTGATAACTTTTGTATGGAGGATTTTTAAATAGTACCTCTTTCTACCATTTTTTTTACATTAGTTACATTTTGGAGCTCCTATCGGTAGCTTTTGCCAACCTCCCTACCCTCACACGACCCTTGCCTTTGATAACAAAACAGGTCAGACATAATGATGTCTCAATTACGATATTTCAGTGACCAAGGATATTTTATGCATATTTAGCAATGTTTCGTATATGAAATTAAATAAAAATTCAGAAGTGCTTTAGTTTATCTCAGTTGCTCTTGCGGACCTCTTAGGGGCTGATGCGGGGCCCGGGGGCACAGCCGTGCCCTGGTGAAGACAGGCTGCTCAGCGGGAATAAAAATATTAACATGAAATTTTGAAGTTTTATTACGTTGTTATACTGCGGTCTCAATTCAATGCAATTCTTGATGGAATATACGCTGTGTTTCTAAACTACGGGGCTACGGGTGCTACAGCACGACGGTATTTCGAAAAGAAATAAAGCTTAAATTTACTACAAATGGTGCGCCAAATTCATCTCAAAAGAAATACCTGAATTATCTAAAACACATGGCTACAAAATTGAACACTATTCACTTTACTCAACTCGGTCCTGAGAGAGAGAGAGAGCTACAGCGGGCGCCTCCACGTATCTGCCCCGCTGATCTTGAACGAATGACAGAAGATCTGAGAGATTTATTTCGGCGAAAGAACATTGCGAGCTTCGATTGGGCCAAAATTATTCAGAGGATTACGATTTGTAGCTTGACCTTGCCTCGTATTCATTCCGAATATGCACGCTATATATTTATTAAAAGTTCGCTTAGCTTCATGCACTTACTTCTTTTGATTCATTTCTTTACTGAAAGAAGATGGTTCAATTACAGATGCATTGTAATCGAAGATCATAATCTTGATTTCCAAACCTGAAAAATCACGTAGTCTTCCCGAACGTTGCAACCACTTGTAGAATGAAAAACAAGAACGCAACCGTTCGTCGTACGTGTACTACTTTCTACAGCCGTACGTTGCACTAACAGCAGCAGCGTAAATCTACACGCTGAGATTCGTGTCGTTGGTTGAGCGTTGATGGAGAGGCCCTAATAAGAGCGGCAGCGAAGCACCGCAATTTAAATTGTAATAAGAGAAGCGAGGTGTGTTAATAACAGCTGTCGTCTGCTAAACACGAGAACGAGCGAGATTTGTGGGGCATTCGGCGTGCAAGTGATAAGCCCGAGCCTCGATACGATGGTAAGGACAGCACTGGAACCTCTTAATAAATACCTTTCCATTACCGCGAGACAACCGCAAGAGTTATCGCCGTAACCTTTAAGCACCTGGAAAGTTATGACTAAGATCTTTGAAGCTCGTGCGTAAGCAAGGCGTATTTTATGAGGGCCGGCGCCGGGTTACCCGGAGCAGGGTGTTCGTATCCAATGGTGAATTATAGTGAACACATATGATAAGGACACAAGTGGACAGCGAAACATGACGTAAGTAGCGGGTGTCAGGTCTTAACAACTCCATCGTGCAATAATTAAAGGTGTAAACAGCTCATAAATCTGAAGCCTGTGACGCTCGCCTATAGCCCGGGAACAGTCACTTGTCACAACTGCATGAGTTACGGTCCCAGACTGATACGACCATTAACTGGGACCCGGTAACGCTAGAGTCTGCTCCTCTTTAACTAACGCTTCCGACCTTCTGCAGCTGTCATAATCTGGCTCTAATCAATTACTCTACGTCAGTCACACATCGCCTTCTGCACATCTGTGCTCATTGTAGCTACTGCAAGGCATGTTTCTTGTAACTACTATTGCATGGCATGTTCCTTGTAACTACTGTTGCATGGCATGTTTCTTGTAACTACTATTGCATTGCATGTTCCTTGTAACTACTGTTACATGGTATGTTCCTTGTAACTACAGCTGCATGGCATGTTCCTTGTAACTATTGCTACACGTCTATGGTCAGTGTAACTATTGCTGTAAGGTTATACCATTTGCAACTATTTCCGTAACGTATGCATCTTCAACCATTGCTGCAGAGCTGTGTTCCTTCCAACCACTGAGGCAAAGCTAGGCTCCTTTGTTACTATTGCTAGACTCGCATACGTTGTGCAGCTATTGGTGCCCACTCCTCGTACCAAATTACGGCTTACACAATTAGAACAATTATACACACCTGGGTTTGCCAACGTTCCCTCGTCAGCTCAGTGCTGCTCAGTACTGGAGTGTGAGGGTGTGCGTTGCGATGTAATCCTGTACATAACAAATCCATCGAGTGTGCTCTCACCAATAAAATGTGATTTTAGCTTACTTGATTAGAGTACTAGTTGAAGTTATGTTTCTTTAAGGCCATAAATCAAGGCCAACTTCCGTAGGGAACCTGTACAGACCTTAATTTTTTAGATAGATAGCACTTAGTAACTAAGCTTCAAAACTTTCGTCGGATATATTCAATTTTTATCGATTTTCAATCTCGCTGTAGCATTGATTTGCAGTGAGGGTAATTTAAACATTTATTGAAATACCGTAGACTTATGCTACGTGTGTCACTCGCCGCTTGCACAATTACGTATACAAATGTGCAGTACTGTTGCATGACTTAAAAAATTTTTGTCCGTAAGTACTCAGACACAAAAAAAAGTTTTAAAATACCATGGCATTCAAGCCGGATGGCAAGCTAACAGCCGTTGCGTGGGAGAGGTACGATACTAAGATGAAATAAAATAGAAATGTGTAAGCTTGATTGCAATACCAAGATGAAATAAAATGGAAATGTGTAAGCTTGATTGCGAAACTAAGATGAAATATAATGGAAATGTGCAAGCTTGATTACGATATTAAGACGAAATAGAGTATACATGTGTAAGCTTAATTCTTCCAAAGTTCACCTAATAAAAAGTCGAAATATTTTACAACTTTGGGCGAAAAATGCCTGATGGATAAATATTTTACAGTGACGTATCAGATGGCGGACCTGAATCGTGTATGACGGCTCTCATAATTAATGGAGTATTTTAATAAACATAAAGCACTCTCGCTTGGATGACCAAAAGCAATGAAAAGAAGACAGAAGAAAACGAACAAAATCAGAAATGAACATGTCTACTGACCATACTTGGGAATTTCACGGAAGATGCGAAACTGTCGACGCTGATAAAGTGATTACGCTTCGAGAAATTATACTACAATTATTTACAGTTTTATGCATTAGCGATTCAACATAATTTCTGCATTTCTGAAATTGTATCTGTATTTTTTTAATGTACGTTCTTGAATTTCCACCTGTGGGGCAAATTTGGATTTTGAACCCGGGCTCAAGGTAGGAAATTCCAGGTAGAAACTGTTAAAATCTGCGGTGGAAGGTACACGGCACAGGATAGAAGATATATGACTCGCTAAAGAAGGTATAAGATGCAGGGTCGAAGATATATGGCTCGGGAAAGAAGGTATAAGACCCGTTAAAGGAGGTAGAAGACACAGGGTAGAAGGTGTAAAACCCTTGAAAGAAGGTATTAGGCGCTGGAAAGAATTAGACACAGGATGCAAGGTATAAAGCCCGGGAAAAACGGCATGATCCATGGTATATGGAATAAGACCCGCAAAAAAGTATAAGACACCGGATAGAAAGTATAAGACCTGGAAAAAAGGCATAACAGCAGAAGTGAAAGGCTTAAAATCCACGGAGTTCCCACGCGTGTGAGTACAGTGGCAGACAGTGTCCGAAATTACTCCTGTACGTCATATCTACAAATGTCTCGATGCGCTTGCTCGCATGCATATATCTCCAGAGTTGAGTATTTCTTCTATTTCGTCTCTTTGCCAGACATATTCTGGTAGTATATTTTGAGCTTGTAATATTTATTGTGACTTACAGAATAATCTGAGCGATTTGCACTTGCATGTAAAATCAGTAACACTCATTTAATCTAACACGTGAAATTTTCACCTCGTCACAGTAGTATCTTGAACTTCACTGTTGATTCAACAGAATTCTACCCTTACAATTTGATCGTTTTAAGCCCCCGACTCACTTTGTCAATGTTCTTTCCCTCATCTTAACACACGACAAATCCTCCCATTTTGACGCACGTACTTGAATTGATTCCCATCGTGCCGTTCCTCTCGACTCTACAACCTGAACACGCACGTACTTTGTTCGGGTTGTCCCATTTCCCTCACTTTTCAACCTGAAAACACGAACTCGGTTCCCTTCTTCCCATTTCTCCCACCTCCCGGACCCGAGAACTGTACGCACGTAGCTTCGATCTTGCCTTTTCCTCGAGATCTCTGTCCTCATTTTGGCGCGACGCACGCTCTTCGGAGCGATCACCGGCGACAATGCACCGGCGCGGGGCCGTTCAGCTGGAGCTCAATCTGAGGGCGGACGAGCGTATTTACCGAGGGGAAGTGAGGGCAGCGGCAAGAGCCCTCACACACGATTACTGCTCGATTAGAAAGCTTTGTGACACTCTCTCGAGTGCCTGTCCCTCCAGCGACTGTAATAATAAATCCTACGAATTTACGTCTCCCGTGCGACCAAATCCTGCAAGTTCTAACGCTCGCTGCGCTCAGTTTCTGCATGCGACGTGAAATGGGATATTTTTCCACGGTCTCCTGAGGAGATCATGAGCTTGGTGCTCAGAAAATGCGGTAGCCACGTCGCATAAATGCACATTTGCGAACGTGATTTATCATACTAAGACATCTTAAAATTTATGTTCACGTTTTCCAATGAATGCAGTGCTCACGCGAGTCATGAATGGCTGCAATTTTCTGTATGAGAAATAAAAACGCACTTGTTCAAAGATTTTCAAATGCTCATTTCATGGCGAGCAGAATAATATTTCTGCTAACGTAAATCTGGCGCAAGTTCATCTGATCAAAATTTATAGAACATATAAATTTGTAGAAAACCATGCCATACTATATGTGAGACCTATAGCACCTCGAGTAGAAAGTTAAAGCCGTTCATCTGCTGTGAAAATTTATTTACAACGTGAAGCTGCGTAAATTTGGGAACTTAGAATGACTATGCGAGAGCTACCTTTCGAACATCCTAATCCTTTCACTGGAAACTTTGTTCAACGTTTGAGAACACTTCGGCGTGCTTAGGTAACTGAACTGAATGCAAATACGTTCCTCCACCTTCCCCAGGTGATCAAAACCTTTTACTTCACTCCAACTTCTGGTGCTGTATCTCAAATGATAGTCGGAAAAAGTTCGCTGCGAAAAACAACTAAAGGACTGAATAAGGAGATTCTAAGCGTTTGTAGAAACTAATAATGTGTAACTAAATATTATGTACGAGTAATAAATTTGTAAGAACATGCATTGTAACGTGTCAATAGTAAAATAATATAATGACGAATAATAATAATACAACACAGTCGAGCCTGCACTCTTCCAAATGACAAAATAAATTCCGTTTATGGTAGTCTTTAACAACGAAATACATATGTCGAAATATTTAATTGACTCAAAAAATATTACACACAGGTTTGTGTTGGTTTAAATTTGATATCATACAACAAAAGATCAATCAGGATGTCTCGCTTAAAATTTGGAATGAATGAAAATCTTACTGCAACTTGTATAAATTCTCATAAAACATAACGTCATACATTTCGACTGAAGAACGCATTCTTGCGCAAGAATGTTTACTCAAAATTGAAAAGCCCATCGATGAGTTTTAATTTTTCTTTTATGCGATCCTGTAAAACCGCATGATTGACTTTTTATGGCTTCTTCCTATCCTTTTGAGCCCTGCCGCCCTGTCTAAATTTTTGGCAACGGGAAATTTATGAGAATTCTGCGATGGATCTCTACAAAATTTGAATTTTTATGGAATTGACTGAATCCGTACACAAAACTTTTCATGGATTGTTTAATGGATACATGGATTTGAATCTCTGTCTGAAATTAATTTGGACCTTGAGATATAGGTGAATTTCACCAATAAATTGATCCATATTATGTAAGCAATGGAACCACTTGCAGTAAAAACTTTGGGCATAACTCAGGCATTGATCTGCACCTCAGCCCAAAAATATGTAAGAAACTGGAATGGACGCGAAGCCCTTTTTTATCACCATCTTTAGCGCGGCTCACATTCAATGAATATAAGCAACGTGTTACTTTCTCGAAAGTTACGTTTCAGACCCCAAATCTGGCAAAACGCATCAGGGTATCGACGACGACTCGATACATGTGTATAATTTTCACAACGCCGAATAGGTTGAGTAAAAATTATCGGTAATGATGGGTTATTTTAGGAAGCAATAAATTTAAAGTGAATAATGAGGTATTTTCTCGTTGCTCTTTATCCTCTAAGGAGTTTGATGAATGGTGCAGCCGCCTGACCCAATGTCTGGGGCCGTAAATATCGCTGGACCGACTGCCGTGTCCAAGTCTCGGCTTGCCAAGCCTGGTTGAGCACAGTACTTGGCAGGCGAGTTTGAAACATTTGAGACAGTTATTCACCACAAACAACTTACATTTGACCCAGTACTACAACCGAATAAGGCATTATGGATAATGGACTCTGTAGCTAATGCTAATGTTGCCTATGGGGCAGCGGGCTAATTTAAAATATCTGCGAGAGCCGATGTCATCTGTAAAAGGTTTCGGTACAAGATGAAGAATTTTTCTGATGAATCCGTTTTTTTTTCGCAAGTGTTCGAATGTCATCAAATAGTGAGAGTTCGTGTGAAACGTTTCGTGAAGCAGAGTTTTTAGTTAAATTTTGCAGGCTTTATCTTCTTGTTCACATTTCAATGCAAAGTTCATGAGGAGTGAAGGAAAAAAAAATTGATATATTTACGTAAATGCTTATCATGATATGATGTTAAGGGTTAATTTGAGCTACTTGAACTTAAGAAGTACGCTTCATGAATTGTATAAAAGGATCTGAAATTAAATGAAAATAAGTATAACAGAAAAAGTTGATGAGACGAATTCACAACAGTAGACCGTCTGTGGGCGGTCTTCACCCGAATTGCAGAGAGGAAATTATCAGACGTCAAAGTCTGGGTACCGATCAGGAGAAGTGGGCAAAGACGTTGACATGACTTCGGTATGGCAACATTCTCGTCCTGTCTGAAGGCACTTTCACATTTTTTCAAATTTCAAAGCTGTGGCGACTGTATCACTGACGCATTCATGGTTTGCTTCGATATAAAAATGTATCTAACTCGCATAGATGACAATGCACAATCGAAAACGAAGAAGCATAATGGAGTCTGTACGTGAGTTGTAGTAGCGCAGACTGCAGCGCTCATTGCAGTGACTCAGACTAAGTCACGCCGAAAGAAAGCTGACCGTTTATTTTACTGTAGAAACGGGGAATCTGTAACTGTAAAGGGAAGGAAAGTTAAAGAAGAGATAACGAAGAAGGTGTTAAAATTGAAACGAGTAAAATGTTCATGAAAAAAAGAAGTCTCGATGGCCGAGGTAACCTAACAATGGCTCCTGAGATCACAGACTCCCATAGCACACGATAGACAAACCTAACTATCCTTACCTAACCTAAACTAACCTAACCCTATTTTTTATCCAACGCCCTCTCAGGGGGAGTCCATACCTGAAACGCGATTTTTTTTTATGCCCTAGAAATTTGTAAAATACATGCGCATTATTCCATACAAAATTTGTTACGGAATTATAAACATGCGGAACTTTAGGTGACATGGAGTGTCCTCTCCTGAGAGGCACGGAGCTTCAACGCAGTGTTATAGTGTTCGTTCAGAATAGATTTCGACAACAGTTACGAAAGAAGAGCGTGTCGACTCATTTTGTACAATTAGCGATAAATAATTCACTTAAGCTTTCCTTGACAATTGATATTTTTCAAAATCATTTCTCATGACAAAGAGGAGAATAGAAATAGAATTGTAGACATCATGAAGTCGTAATCTAATTTTACGGTTCGAATTGAAGCTTATGTAATAAACGGATGTTCACAATGTCATTTTGCAGTCGGGATTGCGGCACGGGTAGAGAGGGAATGCGTATGTTTTGATTCCAGAGATTGAAACTTAGAAAGCGTATGCTCATTTTAGTGTGAGCGTATGAGTATAGCAAGAGAAAGTTTTCTGTTTTAATTTCGGAATTGTTAACTGGAAAATGCATGAGGGGGAAAAGAGCAGAATAAATATACTGAGCCCCACACCACACCCGCGCCCCGCCCCATTTTCATCTCGCTATCATCTAAGCTTGAAAAAAACAAAGCCGCACTGAGCTGCCTGTAGTTTCTAATCCAAAACGAGCCCAACGTAGCCTCTAACTATTTCTTTACGAGCAAAAATTCGAATAACTTTATTTGGTGTGTTAAACACACATAAAACTTCGACTGAGAAATCTTAGATGTTTAGTGAGCTCCGAAGAAGAAGAGGAACTTGGGACTTGAGAGTATCACAGGGAACATTTCTACTTATTAAATTGTATTTGATTTCGCTTCAAGTAATTTACGGCTTGCTTTAAATTACTAGAGGAACGCTAACAATAATTTCGAGCGGATACAAAGGATTTAAAAACTTCGACAACAATAATTATTCAAAAATTCGGAACAAAGGATTCTCTATAACTAACTGATACCTATGTATTATGATGCCGGTATCCGTTTTTGTAATATTCATAACGACCATACAAGTGGAATCGATCAAACATAACGCAAATATTGACGAGAAAATGCTATCAATAATAGAAAACTGTGATGTTGGTAGTAGAGACTGTACTCGTATAATAAGTATCAAGGCAAATAAAACATGACAAAACCCGAACTTGTGTGTACCTATATTTTTTCCCTTATATCTGTAATAAATAACACAAATACGTAAGACAGTCTTTGGCTACTTTTATTTTTCATCATACAAGAATATTGGATAATGAATCTACACACCTACGTATATACTATCCTTTACATCGGAATTTCAGGAGGTAATCACGTACGACATTATTTAATCACTCATGTTTTTTTGACGTATGAGAACATTGGAGACTGTGCTTTCCATATTCCGTTCGATGCAGTGAGTTTGATAAAAATGTTTTTCGTATCAGGATTCACATGTTTTGTTCATACTTTTATGCATTTCGATCATACCATGAATGTCTTGCCAGTCGGCTGCAAATAGTATACAATCCACACATAAAAGAATTACATTCTATTATACACATGCAAAAGTTAAAGTATTAACTCTCCCTCTAATGAATTTCAATATACACTTTATGTTAAGAATAATTATAACCCAACTATGTTAGAGTGCATATGATTTCTTGTTTCAAATTGGAGCTGAAATGATGAATAAAAAACATTTTGATAGCTGTAAGCCTATATTGCTTGGCTTCATGGCTCAAACACTAATCGCGGGTTCATCTAAGAGTGAAACGAACGACTCTGACTTTTACGAATTTTCCATCGATAATACATGAAGTTCAGGAACGTGCTGCGAGTGAGTGGCACGTCGCTTGGAAGCTCCTTTTTAAAAGCGGGCTCGTAAAACAGCATCGGTGATTACATTAGCGGCGGCAGCGGCACGAGGGCGGGGCATGAGCGAATAAATCGGCATGCAGGTAAGCGGACACTGACTCCGGCCGGCCTTAAGAGTCGCTTACCTAATTGTAGGCGGCCTGTGCGCTGCCATTACGCGCAAGCCCAGCGTTTTTGGGAACGCCCGGACGCATAAATCGTGGACGCATTCAAATAATAACACACCCCTTCCCCACTTCAAAACACGTGAAATGAGGAACGGAGATTGCCTGACACTCTCTCCTTATGGATGGTCTCTCCCCTGTCACACGCTCACTTCGGGCAAACGTGACTAAAAAGATAAGGCAGACTTCTCGATGAAAGTCGACCCGAGCACGCCGTAGAAGTGATGCTAAGTGTTTGCGGAATTATTTCTTTCTGCTAAATTTGGCATTTTGTCAGAGTTGAAAGTGTTGAAAGTCGACACTCGCATGCCGTAGAAGTGATACTAGGTGTAACAGAAAGATTTATTTCTGATAATTTGACATTTTGTCAGAGTTGAATTGATTGGCCCCATGCAAATCTTTGTTTTACCCGAAAAATAATTTGTAAAACTTGAAATAATTTTCAGATAAGAGAAACATGAATTTAATGTCATAGATGGGAAGTACGTAGAATCAGGAATGCCGTACCGTACGAAATACAATCACTGCTTGCATCTGAACTGGAGCATTTTTAAAAATGAAATTGTGACGCATGCCTAATAATTAGACATGAATTATTGTTCATCTACCAAAATTTTCATGTATGAAGACCGAAAAAATGTATTACTTGCACATTTGTGCCCAAATTTGAGGGATGTAATGTTAGTCTGCACTAGAACTATCCACCTGATTGCCGCTAAAGAAATGCGTGACCCCTCAAGTGCTACATCGAATAGTAATAAAAATTTAGCGATTAACTAGCGATCGTCCAGTATTACAGTACAGCACTTTGATGTGGACAGCATTTCCAGAAATGGAAGATGATTCTGGGAAAGAGGAAGCAAGAATAAAATGATTATTTCTAGTTAACTAAGATAGCGTTGGAGAGTGATTAGGCGAGGATGTGATAAACGGAGGAAATTTATTCGATTTTTATCGTTAGGTTTCATCGAAGTGAACAAACGCGAATTTGAACGTTTCAACCACGTCCCAAAGGATTCATTTTTGGAAGGGCAGAACGTGTCAAATAAGAGCGGTTTTCTCATCGTCTTGTAGGGATGCCTTTTTTGCAACAAAAAGATGAAATACTATGTACCATGTGTGCATTGCATGTCCGTAGAACTCAGTATGCAACAACCGTGCATCGTTTTTACGCACGGAACATTGGTGCATGGTGATGTTAAAACTGTATCAATAGACAAATAATGATGTAATTTATTTAACACAGGTCTCAATTTTAACACGATTTAAATGCCAGGATGAAAAAGTTAATAAATATGCACTTCCACAAGCATTGTTTGAAAAATGTTACGAGTCATCAAATTGATATGGTGAAACAGTTAAATAAATCACGCAAGATACAATTTTATGTGAATAACCAGCGAAGAGTATTATATAAATTTTTAATAATAAGGTGAATTTGAAGAGTAATTTCAAGATGAGAGAAGAAGTTATGGTTGCTGCTGCAGCTGTATACATACTCGAGATGCAGAGCAAGGCAGGAAGACTCCTGAAAACTAAACTTATTCCTTCACAACGCCTCATTTCCATCCGATGTTTTCACGCGTGATGGAAAGTGAAACGTTAGATAACCTTATTAGATAACCTTGTTCCTCCGCAATGCCTCATTTCCATCCGATGTTTTCATACGTGATGGAAAGTGAAACGATAGATGTAATGCCATGGAACATGAATGAATTAAATGAGATTAAATAAAAAGAATGATAATGAATTGAAAAAATTGGGCATCCTGCACCAGGACACATTGAGCGCGCTATGACCTAGGATATTGAAGCAAAATTGATTTGAGTTATGACGTATTTGAAAGTCAAACTTGCATTCCCGTGATACGCATGCAAAATTATCGGCCGTAAAACAAAAATAAATAACTATCAACCGAAAGGAAGGTGGGTGAGGTTTGCGCTCACACTACGCAGGACTGTACGGGGACATCTGAAGTGAGACGAAGAGATCTTTCCCGAGGAAGATTTCAGTCTTTAAATAAACGTGAAATTGACTGAAATCAATTGACTGAAGTGAAATCAATTGAGTTCTGGAACATTTGTGCGTCAATTTTTGGATATCATTTAGAAATACGAGTTTTAATATTGCTCGCCTGATACTTTGAGCAAGAAAGACTTTTCTTTCTCATTTTCAATTATTCTCTCAGAAAACTGTCTGCTGAGTTCTATTTTAATGGCTGTTTCTTCTATTTAAAAGAGGACGTGTGGCGAAACTACGAAAATCTAAACCATGTATGTATTCTGAGACCCAAATCATTTCAAGTCACAGAAAAGTAACCATTTCTACAGGAGGGAGTTCTGAGAGTAAAAGCAACGTTGCCACTCCCTTCAATCACAATCTTCCAACATTTTCAAAACTTAATTAAGCCCAATATTGTAGTAATAAACGTACTACTCATTTTAATACTATCTTCCTTGAATTTTAAAATTTCATATAACTTTTTGCAATACCAAACATTCAAACTTATCGTAAGAGCATTCTACCTACATTTTCGGAGTTTCGCGCAGCGTGGGGACGAATGAACACTAAAATTCAGTAACTCTTTAATGAATTCCCTCACACCTCCGCTGATTATACATCTAGGCCATTTGGTTAACGCAATTATTTTTACGACTCGAGTAAAACAATGCATTAGGTCGAGCTCGTTTTAAATTTCCGTGAGAAACTGTACATCATGATAGAAATTCATGACAGGCAATCCACGATTCTTATGAACTTCAATTTTATGACTTTTGTGGGCTACTTGAGAGGTCTCTTGGTAGTCCTCACAGTTGAGACCACGCCTACGGAGGTAAAGTACTGCACTGTAAACTGAGTTTGGAAAACCATCAACCTGCGTGACAGTCACGGTAACTTGAGAGTACAAAATTCAGAATAGCTATGGAATTTATAATGAAAATTCAACTACCGCTGGCCCGCATAGCCATTGAGGCCAATGCTTGAGAATTGTTATGTTAATATCCTGGAAGAACGAAGTAAATGTTTGAAAATATACAGTCTTGAATATAGACGAGACGGACGGTGTTGAACCTAAGATTGATTCCATTATTATGGTGAAAGAAACAACCTTGTTAATCCATTTTGATGCAAAAATAAATAGGTATCACTATGATATTTTTCATCGTCACCATTACTTGTTAGCACATATAATGCTCATTTTAATCAAAATGAACAGAATCAGTTCATTTGCGTGCAAATTAGCGGTAGATCTAACCAAGAGCGTCTCTGCATCTTAGGTTTCCCCGTCACGTTAGACGTGAACTAACCCCAGTAATAACTCAGACTATTTCCATGTGCTTTCTAATAACTTTCGTTCTGGTTCATTGGAAGCCGGAGTCGACCCGCCGTCGTGGCTCAGGACTGCTGCCGCTGAAGTTAACTCTTCGGAAGCCGCACACTAGCCGCTCCCGCAATTACGACAGGCAATTGCAGTTTGTGCACCGTGCGTCTGCCCCCAAACGCGTGAAGTTTTGTGACGCACAGCCTGTAACTTTGTGACGTTGTGTGTGTATGTGTATGTTTGTGTGCGTGTGTGTTTGTTTATGTGTGAGGTGTGTGTGTGTCCATGTTACGGGTGGTGTGAGCCTTCTCTGCTATACTGGCATGGTTTTAATAAACGAAATTTGGATCTACATGTTGGTATTTTTGCAGAGAGGTAGGATTTTATAATTGTTGGTTTGAACGTTTTGAAATGCACGAGTGGTTGTGCAAAGCGGCTGTTTTTTATTGTCATGGCGGACGGGTGCGATTTTGTCACAGTTGGTAAGGGCTTTTGAAGGCAGATGTTACTTCATGACGCCGACAGGCTTTTCTTGCAGCCAGGTGTGGCTGCTGTGGCTTTGGAACGGCTTCTGTGGCTTTGTGATGGATCCTGTGAATACTTCTACTCGGTGACGCTACGTAAGTCGAAAGTAAAGTCTCTACAACATGCATCGTGTGTTCGTGTGAATACCATGTAGGTACTTTTTTAGTTGCTAGGGTATGAATCTTGGTCACAAGTGGTACGAGCTTTTATAACACATGATGCGACTTCTTGTCGTAAGTGATACTAGTTTTTATAACACATGATGCGACTTCTTGTCACAAGTGATACTAGTTTTTATAACACATGATGCGACTTCTTGTCACAAGTGGTACGAGTTTTATTGCAAATGATGCGAGTCTCTGTCACAAGTAATACGAATTTATATAACACATGATGCGAGTCTTTGTGACAAGTGGTAAGAGTCACAAGTTATACGAGTTTACATCACAAGTGGTACGAGTTTCTATACGGAAATTTGTGCCCAAGGCGTATGCACTAGCATTTATCCCGCAAGTTTCGTTAAGAAAATCAACGTGCAAGAACTTTCGGCAAAGTTCCGGAGAATGTTTTTCAAATATCAACTCCATAAAACTCCATGACATCGAAAAAGCATGGCTAAGCCGCCATAGAAATGCAACGCGTGAATTACATTAAGCCTGTTAGCTGAAATGATGTCGTCCGCAGCTGTGACGGGACTTGACCTCCGTGGTGGCAGTCAGAGCAACCAGAGCGTGGGGCGTCTCGCTGTGACGCGGTTCAAATTATTATAATAAAAAATGTAACACCTACAAAGCATACTTACGTAAACATTTTGACAAATGCTAACGTGTGTTGTAAAAAAAAAATCGTTTAATTGAAAATGAAATGCTGAACTAAAAGTCAAATTGCTTCTCGGAAATTAAATAACTCTGCCGTAATGCACCAAATTTTCAACTTTCATTTCGCTGGAAAACTCAAGAGAGCTCCTCATTTGTACCACAGACTCGATTTGGAAACAATTATCGTTGACAGACTTTCCCATTTTGAATGAGCAACTTAACAAACATTCCTGTAAGCACAAAGATTTAACATAACATCCACATAATCGCCAGTGCTTAAAAGATGCATGACTACCTTTCATGTTTACTCGTACGGTTGTGTGAAGTTTATACTCCACGCACCACAGTCATTGTGCTCCATGAGGACGTGTAGTGAAACACTTCAACTCTAAACATGAATTACGGTCGTCTTTTATGGGACGATTGATCACGACCTCGTGATTTAATGCTCGCTTGGTAAAGAAGTAAAATGGTCAGGCGACTCCACGCCTGCTCTTGAGTTCTTGACGAATCGATCACGGTCCTTGAGCCCCAATCTTCATCATCCGCCACCGGAGAAAATCAACGGAGTTATCAACAGTCGCAAAGAGTAGCCAACCGCGTAGCAAAGTTAAGACTTCATACATGCGTTTTAGTATCATTATGTGCAAATGTGAGAGTTCGTATCACTAAACTAAATTTCTAACAGGATAAATTTTTTTAATCTTGTCAACTTTCCTGTCCCGTGCACTGGATGAGTGTAGCTGTAGAGTTATTATGACTCAAAATATGTCTTTCTAAAACGTGTAAGGTAGGTCTTCTTCGCTCTTAGGATAAGTGTTTATAAGACTATATAGTGGCAAAAGTGTTGGCATGGACAATAAGATAAGTGTTTGTACGACTAGTAGGAGAAGCGTTTACATTCAAAGTAGAATATATGTTACGAGTAGAATTAACAAGTAGAATATGCAGAGTAGAATATTTTTTTACTATGAAATTCAAAGTTCAGTAATCTAAAAACCTTCCGCCTCGAGATAACATCCAATTTTTCCGTCCCCGAGCCCTTGCCGCAAATGCCGATGATCGAAATCACTGAATTTCTGGGTAAACTTAACCAGCACACACGTTTTCACTCAGCATTCGCTGCTCAATTAATTTGTATATTTTTATTACTGTATTATGCAGTAACCCCTCACTATCTCACGGATAGCAGTCCTTGGTTTCATTGTGTCTCATATTTTTGAAAATATTCAATGTAAGTTAACATGGCGGTTGCCTGGGAACATCGCGTGTTGCGGCGAACAAACGGAATTTGGCGTAGGCTTCCACAAGATTACGATAAAAAGAGCATTAATGAGTATAAAAGAGGCTAGTAAGTGCGTGTATCGAGACTATATTAAAGCTTTAACTTGTAAGAATATTAGAAAATGAGCATTACAATGCCCAGATGATTCACTTAAGAGAGTGTTGTTTTCCTTTCGCAGGTTTTCAATTTCCTTGGCAAGACTCTGCACCGTAACACCCAAGATAATCGATGGATTACTGCACATCAGTTCTAAAGAAATTTTCTTCTTTCGTTGTAACTTACACCTTCCGATTCAGAATGTGCAGAGCTAAATCGCTTTAACGTTGCTGCTCCTCAGGGCTGAGGCATCAGGGAATGCCCAAAGGTCTCTCCCGACCATTGCTGTCGCTCCTCTATGTGGAGATATTGGGGAGATCTCCTGTCTAAATTAACCCTTTCCTTCGCAAGTTTCTCGACGAACACATGCTCGATTCCTGTGAATTTTGCAGTTATTTTTTTGCACTTGGAAATGGTTGGTTTACGCTGGGAGAGGACACGAAAGGACGAGTAAACTCGTTGCAAGCTCGAAAATTTGAAGAGTTTGCTCGCCCAGAGTTGAGAAATAGGAGTAATAATTAGGTGAAAACGAGGTACGTAACTCACCCTTGCCGTAGAAAAGATTAAGAAAAATTGACGTGAATATGTGCAGGATTTATGTGTTCTAAAATATTACGAAAATTTCATATTATTCCTTACCGTATTCAAGATTAATTTCACTCCATAATATTGCTGCTGATGAAATTTCTTCAGGCTGATGTGTATTCTTTACAATCAACGCATGTCTTCCTCGTGTAAATTCCTGAGTGTATGGGCCTTTTATGCAACTAACAAGTCTCAAATCGTAGCTGCATTTCGTTGCTTCACTTCGGAAATTTAAAAGCAGAAAGTTCAGAAGTTAAATCAGTCTTTAGGCGTCTGCAGTTCTACGTTACTTCTGCATTCCATGACTACAGTTCTCCAGCCTGAAGTTATGGCTACATTCCATAACTACATTTCTGCTGAAGTCTGAAGCTGTGGCTTGAACTAGCGCCCGCACCTTGAGAAATTCGTCAATATCCAGGGTCAATTTGACTTTGTTTTCCAAAAACTTTCCAAAACTTGCAGTTCGCTGCACCGATTGGTCTGTGAAGTATTTTGCGCGTTGCATTTCAGTCGATCAAGCATGGTTGTAGTAATGAATATTTCTTTTTTTGATCGGATCGTCTCTCATTCTGAGGTGCTTGTTTACATAAGATAGGCTAGCCTACATCTTTAGGTCATTCAATAAGTTTTTATTCGCACTTTTTTCTAGACAACATTTCTCTTAATTTCTCTCTACGCCTGCCTATATTTTCGCTCAAGAACAAAAAAAAATTTATCAATGCAAGAAAAACACATGAATCATTCAAAAGTTATTCAATTTCTACTGAAATCATAATCTTCAAATCCTATAAATATTTTTTCGATACCGTAGCGATTTTATTTCAAAGGTTTTTGAACAGATGACGTTACACCGCAGGAACTTGAGACCCTAATGCTTGACTTGATGCACATTTTCAAAGACAAAACGAGAATAATTCTTCGCTCTGCCAAATCAAAAGTGTCATAGAATTGAACGACAGGTAAAAGTTCCACCCCTCGACCGACGCAACGCCACTGGACGATGTCCGTAATCCATTGAAAGACAAATTCTCTAGCAACAAATATTACGAGAAGGGTTAGTATCACTGATTGGTAATCATTACCTATCGTAATGCATTCCTGCGGAGAAGCATGAGCAAAAACATATGTTTATTACGTTTACATGAGACATTATGGGCTGGGTGCTAAACAGGGCCTTCTGAGCACAACCCAGCTGCAGGTCGGTGATGTTCGGCATTTCGGCAACATCAAGGAAACAGTGACGTTCCCGGCCACTCCGAAGCACGAGTGTTGTGCTCTAGCGACGTTTCATCTTCCAATAAAGATTCTATCTTTATGGTAAATGATAGCCTAGAAATGGAAAAGTATATTAGGAAGACCTCCTCGACATTTGATGAAGATATCAGGCGAGCTGGGCTCGATGGTGCGACCTCGGCGAGACCGTTGCGTATCACCCAAGATATAGAGCCATATAAGCTTTCTTTTGCAACACATCATTATGGCTCATATATCGGCGCAAATGGTGTAATTTAGCGCCAGCATATTGGTAGCAATTACAGGTCTTGGAGCAAATTGGGGCTGTTAGCGACCTGAGAGGAGCCCGAGCATGTAATCGAGCAGTCTTGCAGCTCCGGCTCGATTTATCACGTTCAGAAGGGCGACGATTGCACTATATCATACTAACAGATTAACGCCTTTTAAATAGACTCCGATAACTTGTGAGAATTACACTTAACAGCTGCGATACACAGCCCAGGCTTTGCCAAAAGGATATTAATGGTCGCACCATGACTCTATTCTGGAGGGCGATATTCCATTCACATATATAGAGCCGCCGCCCTTGTAGTCAGACGTAGAAACTGCAGCTGTTCAGGACCAGCTTTTTAAGTAGGACGATGTAACTGTGAGCAAAAAATCCCTATCTTTATGGTTGAAATAGAGTTTAGCTTAGCAATGGTGCGTGAACTCGTCCCATGCGGCTTTGTCGCGTCGGTTGAAATCAAAATGCACACCATAGAAAAATGTTTGACTCGAGTCAAGTGTTCCCTTCCGTTGTGTTTCACAAGTGTGAGTGTGAGGGGTACGAGACGAGCTTCCCTCCCGCTGCACCAGCGCGTCGTGGCGATGCTTCGGGAGTTTCCTGCCTTTCACAAAGCAACGTCAGCGTTCTTCAAGTTGCCGCTCACTGAGTTATCTCAGGGTACGCCTGAAGTAATATGCGTATATCGTGAATCTAAACTAGTGTACAAGTATATTTATACGTGAATCTGAATTAATATATGACCATATATGAATGTGAACTGATATATGTGTAAATGTAAATCTGAACTAATATATGGCTATATGTGACTCTCAACTAATTTATGGGGATATGTGAATGTGTATATGTGAACGTGCATATGTGAATCTGAACTAATATATGGGTATGTGGGAATGTGTACAGGTGAATCTAAATTAATATATGTGCATCTATGAACATTTATATTTTTTACAAACTATCATGATATGCGCACTTAGACTGCTTCAAGGAAAAATGTCTAAAGAGGAAGAAAATTTTCTGGACTCCTGCCTAGAAGAGACAATCAGTCTGCAGCTCAGGTCGCTTGCGAAACTTTCTCACAAATTCGTGTGTAGATCCAGCACGCGTAGACAAGAGCCGTCAAAAACAATTGATAGGTCGAGAGCGTTTTAAAAAATTTATAATTTTGAAGCTCGAAAACGACCGCTGGGGAGGCGGTACTTGGAGCTGCTTCTCCACACGCTTCCCAACGCTCATGAGCAGCGGCGGCGGCCTGAGCGGTTCGATTAGGTGCAATAAACACATAGTGTCGAAAATCCTCAGTCTCAACTTAACGCTCTGTATTAAAGACCTGAAACTGAACCAATTGTAATGAAGTTAAAAAATCCCATGTGCTATAGTTTTGAGTAAAAATTTCTCATCAAGAACATTACATGGAAAACATTTGCAAATTTTTTTGCTTTTCGATTAAATTTAATACTTCAATGAAATTTAGAGGTCACAAAGAGTTGCATGTTGGCACATCATCTGTTTTAAGGCAAAATTAAGTGTTAAACTAATTTACCATTCATTTCTTTTTCAGTGCATCACAATTGACTTTGCCTCCGTAGGGTTATACACAGTATTGCAAACTAGGATTTATTCTTTTTTTGCTAAATTGCTAAAAGATATTCAATGCACGGCGACACTTGTCGATCAGCAATTTTTTATAGGAATTTACCGTTGCTAAAGCCAAATCTACTAAGAACATTTGTATTGGATGGCTATGCTATAAATACAGAGTGATCAAACAAAGTGTAAACAAAAGTTTATTTAAATGACTCATCAGTACAGCAAAGTTAATAACTTTTCTAATTAAAATAATAACACTGGAATGCAGTTTACACTTTCCTATTATTGAATAATATATCCACCTGTAGCCTTCACAACACGTTTCTATCTATATCGATTATATGATTACATGTGGCACGGATTGCTTCTGTTGAGATATCTTCCCATCATTGCATCAGTTTAGCATTATGAGCATCAGAATTTAAATGATTGATTGAACAGATTTTACTCTCAAGAATGCGCACACACTGAAAGTCCATGGGGTTCAAATCTGGTGACGAAGGAAGCCGCAACTTTTTGGCCCAGAAACCAGCGATGTTTTCCCTACACCAATTTTAATCAAGGTTGGCGTATGGGAGGTTGCTCCATTTTGATGAAGGGTAATTTCACATTCATCAAATGTTGTCTGGATCCATGGCATCAAGTTAATTTTCAGCAAGTTCAGACATGTGGGCTGGTTTATCTTTACCTCTGCTTCGATGAATAGAGCGGAAGTTTTTGTTCTGTTGAGGTCACACAACCCCAAACATTACAGAGGCCGGTTTTTTGGTGCTGGATGAACAGGCGCATTTTTACAGCGATGTGTTGCTTAGTTTTTGCGTGTATACGGTCAGCTTGGTGTTTGTGGATTGCTTTCATAGTCAATAATTTTTCGCCAGCTCACAACACTGGAGGCTGAGTGCCATCACTCAGAATTTCAAGAAAAAGCTTTGCTCGACTTAACCTTTTTGATTTCGTGTGTTCAGGCAATGGTTGAGCTTTAGCTTCTTGCAGGGTGATAGCATCCATTTCGCATGGAGCCATAACTGCCAAAGTGCTGAAGGAAATTTTCAAATTCTTCTCCTCGGCACCTCTGAATTTTTCTCTCGTGTTTTTAATCAGTTTGGGTGCTCTAAATGAATTTCAAGTCCCCAACGCCCTAACACGCTGAAATTTCAATTATTACGCTCTTCTTTTTTCCACTTTAAAACAATAGAAACATTTTTTTATGCTTCTCGAAAGTAAAACTGTAACAGCACTAGCCACAGACCTCACGACCAGCCACGGCCGAGCCAGGAAGGCAATCACCGCCGTGGCTTCAGGAGCCGCTTCCATCCAGCGAGTCCTGCGTCTTTCTGTGCGATGTCCGAGACGCAAAAAACACGAGAGCTGCGGAGGCTCTCGCCGCAGTCCACGTTCAGGTGAGCGTGATGGTCTTCTCTCTGGTTGACTGCGGCGCCCAATGCAGAGAAGATGGGAGCCCCCTGGAGGCAGCAAGGAAGTGGAGGCATCAGTAAATAAAGGGTCATTCATTTCATCAAACTGCCAAAGCTAAATTTTCGGAAGAACCAACAATGTCCAAGGAAAATTGGCCAGGGACATGAAAGTTGATCCAAAGCCAATCAGAACTTCTCCTGTCTGTACTATGCCTTAGCGCCGCAGCAACAATCTGTATCCCTACGCAGACGTGTAAAAAGTGAATTCACTCTTCTCCTAAATCTTAGATATTCTATTCATTGATGTTATTGGGAAATAATTTTTATTAAGAGGAAGCACATGTTACATCCCGTGTCGCTTTGCTGTAAACCTGGCATTGAAGAAAAAACTGCATCACATCATTTTAAAATGTGCTGGCCACGCGGCTGAGACAGAAAACCCCCTTATTCCTTACATCCACTAGCCTTCCGTCTGCACGCCCATGGTATGGATGGTGTTGATTACTGTGCTTGTTAATCTGTATTAACCATCGATGGTGATGGACGGAGTGTCTTCGTCGCGGCCAGTGAGCATCAGCATCGTGAACGCCAGTGAGCAGCAGCATCAGCATCGTGAACGCCAGTGAGCAGCAGTAGCAGCAGCATCAGCATCGTGAACGCCGGGACGCATCTGGGTACTGCAAAGATCTGAGTTTGAGCAGGTCGCACCTCGGAGCATCAGGGAACTGAGAGGAGCCTTGCCCCGGCTGCCTGTGAGGTCGGTTGCGTTGGGGCATCTCGGGGCTCCGGCGTTTACCTGGTCAGTCCAAGCCGAGGCTTTACGTTCGATGGAGCAGAGCACACCACTTTAACTCTATATTAAACCTATCCTACTTAGATAGCGGTTGATTTTCTAAGACTTGTGTATTTATGATTGCTGTTCTAAGAGAAAATATTCTCCAAGTTTGTTAATTCATTTAACGAAAACATTTTTAACACTATTTTGCATATAGGAAGTGATATCCCTGGAAGCAAGAACGAGAGCTGGATATTTCTATTAAATAATAACTTCACTCTTAAAGAATTCCCTGCTTTATCATTTATCCCTTTATTTGATCCAAGTTTTTTGTGAAACTCAAGTAGAGTTTCAATATAAACTGTTTTAAAATTATTTATTTATTTAGCATAAAAAGACAATAAGGTATTGGAAATTCTATGTTCAAATGAAGTTTTTTGAGCGTTTGCCCTCTCCTGTGTGCGTATGTGTGTGTGTGTGTGTGTGTGCAGTATCCTTGAATCTATCGACAATTTAGAGAAAGTGGAATTTATAAACAATACGATCGAGAATTTTAATGTACCTGTAACAAAAGCACGAGCAAACGCTTAACAGTGTTTCGCATGACCATCCTACATATCATTTCTTCCCTGACATACCGCCTCGTTTGTACCTAGTGCTCTGTTATCTCTCATTGCGGAGGAGGAACGTCGGCTCGAGTCAGAGTTTCCCATTTTCTAGAGAACACAGAAGTCAGGCTTGTGTCAGCCGCAGCAGGTCACAGGACAGGTAAAACCTAAGTAACGTAGTCTATTATACAGGGTGACATAAAAAAGAAATTGGTCAAAAGTGAACAAAATAACTGAGGTTTCTGTGTTACAAATTAAAACTTACCAATATGTCTTTCGCGTGGTATGATTTTTATTTCGTTACACAGATATCTCAAATATTTTACCAACTTTCGGACAGTTTTTTTTGTATCCCCCGGCTTGCATTCTTTGCTTTGCGGGTCAACTGACTCCCACTCTAATTGATCTAAACTTTTCATCGGCGACGAAATTCAGTCCTTCGATGCGGGTCACAGTTGAATGTTTTAACACGTTGACTCCGATGTGGGTCATGTATGGTACACGCGATCATCTAACCTAACCTAATGTAACCAAACCACTATCATATATAAATACATATTTGTGTTCACTTGTGTTCATCAAATTTGTGTTCATCAATCGAATAAGCTAGTTCTGATTAGAACGAAAATTAATAGAGTGATCAAATTTGTGAAACCAAAATCCTTCACTTTTAAATTCACAGTAGAGATATTTGTCGGTATGTAATTTTACCTGTGTAGAGAATCGGAGTCAACGTGTTAAGGTGAGTGAGGGTTTAAAATTGCTAGCCTGGGCTGCGGCGTCCCCTTACTGGAACACATGACGAATGTCACCAACACAATCACAGTATCAATGTAAGAGCAAGACAATCAGGGATGTCCGAATAACACTACCACGGAAGTCAGCGCAAAATCGTCGTATATGTCTGTGCAAAATTGTTTTAAATGTCATTGTAAAATTGTCATAAATGTCAGTGTAAAATTGTCATATACGTAAGTTATCAATGCAAAATTGTCGTAGATATCAGTGCAAAATTGCCATCGATATCAGTGCAAAATTTTCATAGATGTCAGTGCAAATCAGTCACAGATACCATTACAAATACATCATGAATGTCGGAGGGAATTCAACATGGATGCCAGCGCAAAAATATCCAGGATTTTAGTTCAAATGTCCCCTCAAAACTCGAAATTGAATGTAGTCATTTGTGCATTTGAAAGCAACGTCAGCGTTGCAGAGACGTCGTCTGTGCGGCTGGATTCGCAAGTCACAATTTGATGAAATTTGGGTTGAGAAAGTTGACGATATCAATAGCTAGACATGAACATGAGTGATCATGTGCGGGAGTTACTCAAGTTTGAAGATGATCTGGTGAGATCGTACAAATGCGCAATACAGTCATTCACTGCAGTGATGGTATTAAACACGCCTTGTTTGCGTGAACTCCACAAATCTAGACTTAAGAAATCTCCCCCGAGCACGACTAGAACGTAGGTCAAAATTCAGCGTAGCCATCTCGCTTGCAAAGCCTTCACCTGCTTTTTATGAGAGATCTGAGTGCTTATATAGGGCACAGATCTTACTTGTCTCACAGTATGTGTTGGACAGCAGAGCTGCTGGTCTCACGATGGTATTGGACTGCAGAGCTGCTGGTCTCACGATGGTATTGGACTGCACAGCTGCTGGTCTCACGATGGTATTGGACTGCACAGCTGCTGGTCTCACGATGGTATTGGACTTCAAAGCTGCTGGACCCAAATCTTGCACGTTTCACGATGGAGTTGAAGTCGCCCAACTCAAGAGTTGGTGAGCAGGAAGTGCGCTCTGTCACGGTGCAACTCTGATCTTCAATCAGTGATGCTCAGATCGATAACTCAGCTCTTTAAATTTTGCAGCGGGACCTCTCATCTCTTACTTAGAGAAGCATGTAATTCGAGGCACTACCGAGCACGAAACCACTATCCACTTTGGCTCATTAGCTCTTAAGATCGCCGGACAATGGATAATTTTCACTGGTCAGTTCTTCTTTTCCGACTTTCGTGTGATTTTAGCAGCACCTCGTGCTCATTTAAAGCGTTTCTCTGAATCACGGACCAGTTTATCTGCGGAAGCGAAGGGAACTCCGATAAAAATCTGGAAACTTGAACGCGTGAGCTTTCACGATAAAGTTCCTTGTCTCTACGCCGGCTCGAAAATAAAACAGGCCTTAGTACCTTTCTGATTGGAAACGATTTCAGAATTCTAATACACTCAGATGGCTGAACTGCGTGATCTTGTGGAATGAATTTGCGGGGAAAGTTTACTAAAATTCCTGAAGAATTTCAGCATGTCAGTACAGATGCCATCAGAAATTTAAGATTTTCACTATGTTCAAGGAAGGAAGTTTATCATACGTGTATTAGAGAGGATAAAAAAACCTATACGCAATGAAGAATAAATTATAATATTAGTATGTAAAAATTAGGATCAAGTATCAGTTCAGTACTATTATTGTATTCAAGTGTATCTATGTAGGTTATGAAATAGTCTTGATTGGATTTTCGCGCTATTATTACGTAAATAGAACTGATCACACAGGGAAAACTGTTCATTGAAAAATATTCGTATCTATAAATATTGGAAATGAGAGGTTCAATGTTGCTCTACTTCTGCTAAGTTCTCAGCTCCATCATGGTGAAGACGCTTGGGACTTTACTGCTTCAGAGGAAAAGGCTGCTCATTCCATTCCAGAGGAAAGGGCTGCTCATTCCATTCCAGAGGAAAGGGCTACTCATTCCATTCCAGAGGAAAGGGCTGCTCATTCTATTCCTCTGGAAAGGGCTACTCATTCCATTCCAGAGAATTGTGATTAATCCAAGTGAAATGGAGACTTACTCTCCATTATTTGCTAATAGCAAATATCTAGAATTGCTACTCAATTCTTTTATCATCATTTGTTTCAACAAGTACCAACATTAAGGTGTGGCAATGTACGTAGCACCTCGCAGAAATCACGATATGGGCAATTATTATTATTTAATGCAACACAGCTCTATGTACCCTAAATCATCAATATTTCATTCTATACATCAACTAACATGTTCAGCAATATGTTCTTATTTGGATGGTTTGTCTTTTAATGCGACTTTTGATTTTTCCATGTTTGACGAAGTATGTACCGAATTTGTACAGTAATTTAAGCTCTGTAGATTTTCCATCACATCGCAGTGGGCGAGTGTGATCAACTAGCAAATTAGAAATCATAGTGTAAAGAGTTAATATCATTTGCATTTTTTCTTATGCCATTGAATTCTTGTTTAATCATTTCCAATTGATTTAACATATCTTGTATCACGTGTATCACATATTTTTGGAATAAACGATTTTGTCTTTCTCTCTTCCAGCACAAGTTTACACAGTAGAACTGTACACTCGCATCACACCTTTAACATACGTTTCGCGAGAACCAGATGGCACAAATCTTTCTGTTGTACTACAACTCTAATTTAAATTGTAAATTTGCGCAATTCGTAACAACTTCAACGATCTTACGTGTCAGAAAATTAAGGTTATCATGGCAATGTCTAAGCTGTAGGTTTTGTATTTTGAGAGATATGCCTAAAATTACGCCATGATTTTGGTTAATTTTAACTTTTGGTGCTTATCTCCGAATTAGGAATCACAATTGGAAATTTCAATTCGACTTCCACGCTGAATTTTAAAGCTGAAGTCTAACTGTTTGAAAACCCGATTGCACCATGATTTGTATGTGACTGATTTAGGAATAAACTATTTTTCTTTCTTTCTTACTTTCTTTCTTTCTTTCTTTCTTTCTTTATTTCTTTCTCTCTTTCTTTCTTTCTTTCTTTCTTTCTTTCTTCCTTTCTTTCTTTCATCCTTTCAGAGGAAAGGGCTGCTCATTCCATTCCAGTACAAAAGGTTGCTCTAGTAGCTGCCCGAATGGAAATGACCGCTCATTCCATTCCTCGAAATATTGCAAAAAAAATTAGCGGCTTCATTCTAAACACCAAAAACCGCTCTTCTCATTCAGCGGGACATAAAAAAACAGATATTTTAACTTTTATTTGGAAACAAAAACTACTTTCCTCCTTCAGTAGTAAATAAAACATGTCAAATTTCAGGTACGTTTCGAACGCAGAGACAAAGACTTTCTCTCCCACATTCACGCGGATATTATCGCTTAAGCGAGAACTGTGTGGCACTTCCGATTGAAAAATACCTGAACGGAACTGTCCATATCGCATGCATGTTTATACATGTATGCTATACATAGTCAAAGTCAAGAAAACACCTCTTTTTATAGCTAGGCACGTTAAACCCAGATTATTTTTTGGCCGAAAATATATTGATAAAGAGACCAACTTCTGGTCATCGGTTCTTGAGTCAGAACTCTTCGGTCACAAGACGTTCGTTTGGTGCGGAGAAGAACTGGTGAAGCATTCAAACAGGATAACACAGTTCCAACTGTGAAACATGGTGGGGGGGTCGTGTGCTTTGGGGATATTTCTAGGCCAATGCAACTGGAAGCGTTGTGAAGATCGAAGGAATCATCAAACTAGACCAAGATGTCAAATTTTTAGTGAAAATTTTAAACAATCTGCCGAAGCTCTCGATGTGCATCTAGGTATGGTCTTTCAACATGATAATGACCCCAAGCATACTGTAAAATCGGCTAAAAAATTAAAAATGATGGGAAGACAATGACGCTGATGTTTTGCAGTAGCCAAGCCAAAGCCCAAATCTCAATCCGATCAAAAATTTGTAGGGTTGTTAAGAAAAATGCCAATGCTTTTGAAAATCTTGAAAAAATTGAGCAAATTGTAAAAGATGAGGGGTCCAAGATTTCGGTTGATGTCTGCAAGAACCTTGTACTGAACTGCAGAAATCATTTAAAGGCAGATAATAAAATAAAGGCTTCGCACCAGGTTGCTGGGATGGGTACGAATATATATGAACATGGTTCACAAGGATATGAAATAATTTTGGGCGTAACTGAATAATTAGAAAACACAAAATTTAAAACCTACATGTAATAGCACAAGTCTCGTAACATCACGAAAATTAGTTTTGTCGTCAAAGATCGATGGAGCTACGCATGCATTAGGACGAAGGATGAAGGCTCAAGTAAACTACGTAGTACAAACTCTGAAGAAGTAGGCTATAAGTTCATTAATTCTTCAAAGATACGCAACCAGATTACTAAAAAGGCCAATATTAGAGTTTCAAAACAGTAATAAAAATTTCAAAAGAACTACGCAACACTGCTGAGATTTAAAAACAGGGTGGAAAAAAAGTCCCTGAGGGACTTTGAAATTTAAGAGCTTCTTTATTATTGTAACCACATTTAAGGAATTCCCAGTCACAAAAAATGAAAAATCATTCATGTATAAAAAATTACATCTTTTAAGTGACGTCCATTTTCAACTTCGCACATCTGTTGCCTTTCCAAGATATGTTCCGTGACGGCTTCGAGGGTTCCCCGGTTTTGGTTCAATATCCTTATTCCATTCGTGATTTTCTCCTTCAATTGTCCCGGGGGTTCAGGTTTGTTGACGTAAACCTTCTCTTTGAGATACCATCACAAGAAGAAATCAAGGCTGGTCAAGTCTGGGGAATGCCCTGGCCAGTTGACATTGCCACAGCGAGAGAAAATCCTGTTTCCAAAACACCGGTGCAGTAAACTCTATTGTCTATGTTGCAGTATGACCAGTTGCCCCATCATGCTGGAACCATGAATCCTGATATCCCAAGTTTTCCAGACCGTCTCTGAGTCGACATTCCAGGATTCTGTTCAACACTCTCTCGCACTCGTTTCTGGTCTCAATGATTATGACAGTGCGAGGTTTCCCAGGTCGAGGAAGATCACTCACTGCTCCTTGTTATTCAAAACAACGGACCATGCTCCGAATAGTGTTCACAGTTGGTGTATGTCTCACTTGGAAATATCTGCGATATGCTCTTTGTGCTGGAATAATATACTTCTAACGTTGATAAAAGAAATTCACAATGTGGTACGTTGTATGACGCTGTGATTCATGATAATAAATTTCTATGTAAGGATGAGCAACATACAGAGAGAAAAACAAACAGAGAGAAAAACATCTGAAACAGAGAGAAAAACAAACATTAGTGGCATTTTGATCACATATTGCAGCCTCTTAGTGACTTTTAGCCCGCCCTGTCATGATCGTTGGCGCGTCATGATTGAGCGAAGCTGACCAGCAGCATCAGCAGCACTTGCTGGACCAGCAGCACTTGTTGGACCAGCTGCACTTACTGGACCGGCAGCACTTGTTGCACCAGCTGCACTTGTTGCACCTGCAGCACTTGCTGGAACAACTGTACCAGCAGCACTTGCTGGAACAACTGTACCAGCAGCACCAGCACCACCAGCTGCAACAGCAGTACTAACAGACCAGCAGGACCAGCAGTACTAACAGACCAGCAGGACCAGCAGTACTAACAGACCAGCAGGACCAACAGACCAGCAGCACCAACAGCACATCGAAGGGGCGGTGTCCCGCGGGAGCAGCCTCCTGATGACCGCTGCACTCCCCGAATAGACCAAAAATTGCCAGAGATTGCGACGAGAGTGGACACTGGGGACCCCGTCTGAGGCGTCCGCCCCCCGCACCCCTGGCCGACCTGCGAAGGCAACCACCGGGCGGGGGACGCCTCGACGCTGGCTCTCCCTGTGGAGTGCACACCGCAGGCAGGTTGGGCAGACTGGGATTTTACGTTTGTGCTATTACGGGCGTGATTTTACAGATGTTTTTAATGTAACCCGAGGGGCTAGGTTTAAATGGGAAAATGGGGGAGAAGATGGGAGGTTCGGGGCTGGAGTTTCTCATGACATTTCAACGAGTAATACTTTAATTAAATGTGTTTATTTTACGTCAATGTTAAGAGGATAATCTGCGTTCTTCAACATTTTTAAAATTAGGGATACACCTCTGATATACTGTCGCAACTTGAAGTAATTTTGGTCAATTTTCGTCACACGGAAATCCTGGACTAATAGGTTGTCCGGCAGTGTCCAGTTTGGGTGCACGGCGGAGGGTTGACGCTGTGCCCCAGCGACCTCTGGCGTAATTGCATAAAAAGACAATCTAGCGCGTCCATGACAACGCCGTGCCTTAAAATGGAAATCCTGAACTCGATTATAGTGCGCCGATGCCAAGAATTACAGAGCCCTCGGCTGGACACCGTCTTAATGCGAGCGAGGACCGAGGGAGCGCGCCAGCACCCCAGGACGGGGGCTACGAGGCTTTTCCCCGCTACATCAGTGGCTGATTTATATTCATAATTGAGCTCACATAATTTCACAAAAAAAGGTTGGGATTTTCAAATGTTTACTACTCATTAAGTATTGATCGTAGATGCTTGAACTTAGTTTCATTTTAAAGCGTAAAATGTCTAATCGAACGAAAAAACGAGATCTGAAATGTCTTCTTAGTAAACTCTTGAAAAAGGCAAAATTGCCCTCTTCATTTCAAATTGTGTTGAGCATTTTGTATTATATATAGCTAGAAATAAGTAACATGCAGTGCTCACGAATGTTCACACTAGAATAACTCCACAGGCGATCTCTACGGTAAGTCCCCTCTTCCAGTCTGTGTGCAGGGCTTCATGAAGCAGTTGTGGCGGTGAGTGTGGCTGTACCAGTGGACGCGCCCCGCCTAAAATGACGGGAGAAATGATGTTTATTTCTTAAGATGCCCTCTTATTAACGGTAACTCTGGTATGAAATAATTATATTTACAGCATCACTGATACGGATTACCTTATCTGACAGTCTCACTAATAGTTTAGGAATACGGATCCGGGAATTTTCTCTTATCGAAATCGTTAAGAGAGTAACAGAGAGACGGACGGACAGACCACGCAAGCAACACTGGGCTATTATTCTATAGAGGGATTATCGATGGTGCTATATGGTGCGAAGTATGCGAATATAATCCTGGATTGCTAATTCCGTTGTCTGACGGCTTAAGCCGTGACTCATCGTCATATTGGACCCCTCTGCTCATTCCTGTTGGCATTTACAGTTTGAAGTCATTTAAACAATGTAAACAGTTTGTTTCCACAAGTGTAACTTCAGTTAAAATTATAGACGTAGATTTCTTAACACGATTTCTGTGAAGATTTTAGGCTATGGCTAACTGTGGGCCAGAATAAGTTCTGTGACTTCTAGGACATGTTATTTATATTTTTTTAACCATAAACCTACAATCTACAATGACTAGAAGAGGGTACAACCACTACTTCTCGAAGGACAGCCATCCCTCGCGTAGAGCGATACGTTGGTTCCAGTAAATAACCGCTCTATTGATATCCTCAGCATAGAGCGCTAGATCGGTTCCAATAAACAACTGAGCTATTGACGTGCCGCGTAAAGCGGTAGCAGCTAGAGCTAACATCAATAAGCCCGAAAGATATCAGTGTCTGGAAAAGCAAATAGAGCATTTTATAAAAAGCAAACAAGAAGATAAAGCGCTTGTTTCCCGGAATCGATCTATCGCTTTTTAAAGGGCGACGAATGCACTGCTCTCGCGGTAGGATGACGATGATGGACCAGCCAGCGCCGCGCGTGCGTCTCTCCTCAAATACCTGCCAGCTTTTGCTGTGTGAAGTAATGGCATGAAAATAAGCTGAACGTTGCACGAACATTAGGTTCGCATGAACTGTAACGCGCGCAGCGAACGCGTTAAAAGCCATTTTCAGCGCTAAAATTAAATTGGCTAGTGTATGTGGTGAGGTAGAGTTCATTTAACACATATTTTCTCCAAACTCTTACGTTTTAATGCGTAAGTTAGCTTCTGTAAATTGCGATAAGAGTTCCACATAGAATAAATCTAGGAGGATTACAGCCTTCACGGTAGTGCAGCAGCTGTACATTTACTGAACTGTAATAGGCATCAGGTCTGAAGGAAGAAAATGTGGGCTTCCTAAGTGCTAAAAATATTAACAACTTTCTCCAGGACACCGATCCAATATGCTAAGCTCTCAATCATAGGCAAAAAAATATAACACAGGAACTTACAATGCCAATCAACACTGATGGAAAACCTATCATCCCCTCATGAATATAATAAAAAACAAAAAATATTTTCTGAGTCTGATATAGCTTCAAAGAAGCCGGACTATTCGCAGCATCCTCCCTTGCGTGGGACGTGCAGAGCTTGTGCGCCATCGCTCCCCATCAGGCAGAGTGGCGTCAGGACGCGGCAACCTGCGTTGTGGTGGAGGCTGTGGGGCCCCTCGCTGCCGCCTTGTGGTAATGGAGTCTACCAATGGGCACGGTCAAACAATATGGAATTCAACG